>MJUU01062705.1:75187-94906 GCA_002080025.1 Modiolus philippinarum
GTTGGGATCAGGTACATCGCTTATGTCAGCATCTCCTACTTCGTATAAGACACCTGCCTTGTTGAACATATTAACTCTGGTAATAGAGTAAAATCCGGTAGAAAAAACATGAATTGTAAGATTTGAAGGGAAATATCTAATGTCAACTGGAAAAAAGATACATGTATCCCATAGCCGTCCAAAAGATCCCGATGTTAACCGCAAAATATCTGCAAGAATGATTTCAAGTTATAGGTTACCTAACTGTGTTTAAAAAGAATATTTGTGAGCAACCGGGCTCTATCAAAGAAGGATTTATATCGACCACAGGCCCTAGAGTAGCAAACGAGTTTGGAAATGTAAACTCCATATACCGGTCCTGTTCGAATGTTGCTACAAAGAAAATTGAAGTTGACTATCGGAAAAATTAAGTCATTTCGGTTGTCATACAGTTTAGTTTGTAGTCTACATCTAGTGCCAATTACACGATGATGGTCAAGGAATGAGGCTGATTTGGAAGTATCTGTAGTATCCTTAATTTAGAACTCATTAAATAGATCAGATGGAGAAAATCACCAAAGCGAGGGTTGTTTGTGTAAAAAAGATGACAACAGGAAACATCTGCAATGGCTGAAAATTACAATCACATGCCATTATCTGCCAAGGAACTTTACATGAAAAAAACACACATAACACACATAAAAAAAAACAAAACACGTAAACAACGATAGGAACTCGGGACAGCCGGACTTGGTACCTGTACTACCAGAAGCCAGTGGTAGGGTTTTACCGGTTTATAGGTACCCAAACCCCCTTTATCTGTTAAGTTTTCCTATATAAGTGCCAAAATATCATCTTCATAACGGAAGATAAATATACTCTAAACTGGAAAAATACATTATGGATCAGAAGTTAATCCTTCTTTATATTTTCCTCCGATTAGGAGTCGTAATTAACAGAGTAAGCTTGTTCCCTACATAGAACAATGAACTTATATTTTTTGATAACCGTTCTCAAGTAAGAAACATCTATGAATAAAATCTTTCAGCCGAGATTTTAGCAGTGCGTGAAGAATGGTATTATGAGGTATGGAGAAGTCAAAAATTTTAATGATGTTACACTGTGTTAGGGATCTAAGGTTGAGCTAGATGTTAAGAGTTTTTCAATATGCATATTTCATTCATACCGGTTCTTGAAAAGCAACTATCACAATATTCTGAAGGCCCTCTTTTATAGCTGTCAAGATGGAGATGAACAGCTTATAAATGAGTTTTGTAAAACAAATGGAAGAACCCGCGATTCATCGTTGTTTTTATTGCCATGTATGTAATTTTTTGACCTTATCTTTCTGTTTTGATGAATTAGACTTTCCATTAAGATCATACAGGTCATTTGATCTCCAAATGTACGTATATGTCAATCGGATGATGGTCTTCCAAACGTTATCACATTTGTTCATCGGTTTATGGTCATCCTGGTGTTTTCATTTGTTTAGCAAAGAATTCCGCTCAAATCGATGCAAATGGTCAACTTGAACGTATTATTAGGTATGAGCTAAGCTCATTGTTGAGCAACTATTAAAGTTTTGTTTTTTTTCTTGGATCTACCAAT
This sequence comes from Modiolus philippinarum, assembly GCA_002080025.1. Classification (NCBI taxonomy): domain Eukaryota; kingdom Metazoa; phylum Mollusca; class Bivalvia; order Mytilida; family Modiolidae; genus Modiolus; species Modiolus philippinarum. The sequence goes on from MJUU01062705.1 coordinate 76,778, forward strand.
TATTTGTAGAGATTTTGTATCATGTGCGTTTACTCAATTTCTCTTAATTGTTTATAAATAACGGCGTAACGCATAAAGCTCGCCCTAACGGGCTTGCTTGATGCTAACCGTTATAAAGTCCATACCATAAACAAAATGCCCTATATTCAATATGTACTGCCAAGTGATTTTACTACACCATATTTTTTTCTATATGTTTCCATCAATTAGAGGTGCATCTTTAATCTTTTGCCTCATGGTGCTTCCATAAACGGGAGTATACTATGGAAGACGACCCATGTGAGATCGATCTCCCGTGGGTAAATAACTAAATACCGAAGTTGCTGCAAAAAAATATAGGTTACTGGGCAAAAATTATTCAGGTCATTTTTTAAATGACCAACCACAACCGTTATTTCTTTGATACAACAATCGTAAACAGTATTGGTTTCCAGATGTTTCTTGTTGTATTTTACGGACGAAATAGGAACTTGCATTCAATCAAATTAAAGATTGGATATCTTATACTTGTGTGAGAATTTCTACGTCTTTTACTCTCGTTGTCAACAAAGACGAAATTTCTTACATTTTTAAAGATAGCCCGATCTTTAATCTTATCTTATGCAAGATCCTTTTAATCCTTCACAGCCAATCAAAATATTAAGAATGTTAGTTGGTGAATGCTAAAAAAGCAAGGCATTACAAATAAATGTGATTTTTGTTAGGAATTTAAAAAGAAGTAATTTAAGCCAAACATTAATAGGTTACCGAATAACGGATGTAATTTTTTGAAGAGGAGTGTTTCAATAAAAGACGGGTGACTGAACTCCTCTGCATTTTTCCCAAGTTTAACATTTATAATGTTTATCAATAATGAATAAGACAAAATAACACAAATTGGATACAATTTTGTCAGAATATGACGACAGATGTATAAAATGAAATTAAAGAAAAAAAATATAGGTTACTGGGCAAAAATTATTAAGGTTTTGAAATGGGTAAGATCAGAGAAGTCCGAAAATCTGACAGAAATACATAAACATGGCCAGCGAACATCCTAACATATATTCACAACACTAAATAATGCAAATTAAAAATGCCTGTCTTCTTTAAACGATAGATCTAATTCTCATTTGATGTTTATTTATTTTTTTCTGAAGATGAATTTTTTTATATCGGTCTTTAGTATATTTCTTTTTAAGTATACAGGTCGCAAACTTTAATGAAAATAATCTTAATCCTAGAATGTAGCTGCTCTTTCGATTAGTGGTCCGATTGAAGTCAATATTGATATATCTTAAAAGTAGTGTAACGTAAACATATTTTCTGCAGTGCTTAGACGTTTAAATAACCGCCGATAAAGATATCGTCAATACGTCATCATGTAGTAGTAATTTATAATGACAGTGATAACCATATTATTCAATTATTAGCAATTTGTTTCTGTTAAAATTATATAGAGTTTTGAACTGTGAGGTAAATTTTCCGAAATCTTTGCGCCAATTTAAAAATGGCGCTTTCGGCACCTTTGCACTGGAAATAGGTAAATCGCCTGATGGTTTTATATACTTGAAATTAATGAATAGATGTTGCAACAAAAAACAAAAAAACAAAACAAAACAAAACAAAACAAAAACAAAAAAAAAAAAAAAAAAAAAAAAAAAGAATGCTGTTATACCGATGAGTACAGCGAACTCATTTTCCAGGACAGACATGCTGTTGGGTCCGGGGACTAGCAGTGTTTAGACGTTAAAATAACCGCCCATAAAAAATATGGTGAAATTATCATCACTACGTTATCATAAAGTAGTAATTTATAATGACATGGATAACCATATTAATTATATAACATGTTGGAATTATTAACACTCTCCATGGTATGGCACGCGAAATTAACCAAAACTTAGGTAAACTGGGTTTATCGCAGGAAAACCCGGTTAATCGGGTCTTTACCTCAGAAACCCCCATTACCGACCGGTAATGGGGGTTTTAAACATTTAATACATGTTAATCTCCGCTTCCAATTAGTGTTTATTGCTAAACCTACTTTACCGGTCGGTAAAGTAGGTTATCCTGTGCTAATTTAACCAAAACCTAGGAAAACCAGGTTTATCGACCGGTAATCTTGGTTTACCTACAAACAACCCCCATTACCGAACATTAATGGAAGTTTCCAAAATCAAATGCATGTTTACCTCTGCTTCCTATGGGTTTTTATTGCTTAACCTACTTTACCGGTCGGTAAAGTACTAGTGCTGCTGATGAGGAATAAATTTCCGGAATGGCCATACAGCTCATTAAAATTATTGCAGTTGGAGTTAACATACACAATGTATGTTAACTCCATCCATAGTAGTTTTGTCCTTAGCTATATTTGATGTAACTGATTACTCGGATTTTGTTTGGTTTTATGTATTTTAAGCATTTTTTTTAAGTTATGGATGACCTTTGTTTTGGTTCTAGTGCTGCTGATGAGGAATAAATTTCCGAAATGGCCATACAGCTCATTGAAATTATTGCAGTGTGTTATGGTCTCATGTTCATTTACTCCATATCCTTTTATAACATATTTAATACAGGAGTTTGTCTTTTGTTGCAGTGTGGAGTTGATAAGACAATTCCCCGTGGTAGAGATGTATGCTCTTTATTTTTTCTTAGATAGGGTGTGCTTGTGCATGAGATAATATCTCATGTGTACACTTTGTTCAATTACTATTACCTTAATTTATGTAAATTCTAAAACCGAAGGATTTACTCCATCCATCGTAGTTTTGTCCTAAGCTATACATGTATTTGATGTTACTGATTATTCGGATTTCGTTTGGTTTTATGCATTTTAAGCATTTTTTGAAATTATGGATTTCCTTTGTTTTTGGTTCTAGTGCTGCTGATGAGGAATAAATTTCCGAAAAGGCCATACAGCTCATTAAAATTATTGCAGTTGGAGTTAACATATGTGTTATTGTATCATGTTCATTTACTCCATATCCTTTCATAAAATATTTACAGCACGGAATTAACCAAAAGTAGGAAAACTAGGTTTATCGATAGGTAATCCTGGTTTACCGACAATAATCTCAATTACGGGATAGCTTATATAATTGGCTAAATAATTTTGGATGTGACCAATAAAAAAAATAGATTTAGTATTGAAATCATTATTTCATTATTTTATTTCTTTTTAAAATCATCCTGTCTATTTATTCATCAAAATTAGAAAAAATATAGATTAAAAAATATTTTTGAAAAAATGGATATTGAGTAATACATTTTGTAATAATTATTTAAAATTAGGAAATACATTTTTAATATCAAAACGCATTTTAATTATAAAAAAGTAAGTAGTATTTTTTGGGGGGCAAAACCTTTTTTCAATATGAAAATGCACTCTTATACATTTATTCCATGTTATTTCATTGTTTATTTATATAAATAAGTAAAACTGATTTTTGATATAAAAAAGTCGTAATTTCAGATACTCAGGTTTATATTTAGAATTCAAATAAATTTCAATTATTAGAATATATTAGATATACATCTATTGATTCAGGACATTGCTCTTACATGTAATACCTGTAAAATAAGTGATGTCTCACAGGTTAATTAGATTACTACGGACTTGTAAACAGGGAATGTCTTTTTTTCCGTATCAGCAGTTTTATTGCCCCAATAAACTTTTGAATAGTAGAAATATAATTATATACCATTAAGAGAGAATCAGAAACAATTGATCGAATGCATTTTGAATATTAAAGGTGTATCAAATGAACAGATATTTAATATTTGAACTTCATTTTCAAAATGAACAGTAAAATTGCATTCTTTATTATTATAAATATTTTTAAGATAATACAGAAAAATGTATCTTTTTATTTTTTTCAAGATTTAAATCTAAAAAATACTCTTTTTTAAAATAAATAGACAAGATGATATAAAAAAAAGAAAATAATCAAATAATGGTTTCAATACTAAATCTTTTTTCTTTTTTTTTGATTGGTTACATCCAAAATTCTTTAACCAATCATATAAGCTATCCGGTAATTGGGGTTTTGGTCGGTAAACCAGGATTACCTACCGATAAACTTGGTTTTCCTATTTTTTCGTTCAATCCGCGCTGTAAAAACCTACTTTACCAACCGGTAAAGTAGGTTTAGCAATAAAAACTCATAGGAAGCGGAGGTTAAAATGCATTTAATTTTGGAAACTTCCATTACCGTTCGGTAACGGGGGTTGTTTGTAGGTAAACCAGGATTACAGGTCGATAAACCTGGTTGTCCTAGGTTTTGGTTAAATTAGCGCAGGTAAACCCAATTTACCGACCGGTAAAGTAGGTTTAGCAATAAAAACTCATTTGAAGCGGAGGTTAACATGTATTAAATGTTGAAAATCCCCATTACCGGTCGGTAATGGGGGTTTTCTACGCTAAACCAGGATTACCGACCCGGTAAACCGGGTTTTCCTGCGATAAACCCGGTTTACCTAAGTTTTGGCTAATTTCGCGTGCCATACCAAGGTGTATTTACTAAAAAAAACTTCTTCTGTTCTTAAGGATAATCTGATACAACAACTACAATAATAAATAGCATAATATTTTTTAAGAGTGTCACAAATTTTATCAATATGAATTACATTTCATAAATTAACAATAAATATAACAAAACATCAGTGTTTATATAAGTATACCAGTCATTTTGAAACAATGCTGTAACTCATAAACAGGCAATATAAATATAAGCGTTTGAAATTTCAAGGGTGTCAAAAAATATAAACATCATGAAGAAGTCCACTGATTCTAATTAACACAATCTACAAATGAACATATTATCAATAAAATTCAATTAAATAAAACATAGTACACTTTTAACACACAAAAAAGATATTTAAATTCTAAAATCAGATTTAAAAATTCAAAAAAATTAAAACCATTAAAATAAGTAAACATATATAGTAACATTTAATACTTACTGCTTACGGCTTAAGTAAATACGGTTCCAATATATATTTCTCCGGTTATGATGATTATATATATATATATATATATACAGCAAGACAGGTGCACGAACAGTCCTATGTTTTGTTTCCAATCAATATTGCATTAACAATTTTCGTATAAATATATATAATTATTTGGTACTATGAAGACCTTGATAATTACTGGCTTGACTAAAAAGTTTATTAATGATCTGATAGAAACTTTAGCAAAGTGAAAATATGAAACCTTAACATCTAATTGATGTAAAGAATGAAGAAAATGGACAAATATTTATACATAGCATTGATTTTACCATAGCATTGATTTTACTAAAATATCTGAATTAGAGGATATATTAGATGCATTTAATCCAACTATTCTTACTACTGATGAGATTACTACAGTTGAAAAAAGTGTTAATTCTATTTTTCTTGCATCTCCTGAAACAGGTTTTGGCACATATGTGAAACCAAGTATTACATCTGGACATGACAAAGAAAATAAATTGTGCTTTTGTGAAGAATGTTGGCTTAAGCGAAAATGTTTTAGAATTGCTAAACATAGGTATAAATTTCTCAGAAGGGAACACAAGAGACTAGAAAAGAAAAAAAAAGAAAAAACTAAACAAGCATATAAACATGATAAACGTTAGATGGAAAGTCGATTATCTCAGAAAGAGTAATCCAAAAGAATTTTGGGAGATTATCGGGGGTAAAAGTCGTACCATAGAACCAAATATTGACATACATATCCTTTTTGAGTTTTTTTTTTCAGAAATTTGAATGCATATTCTTCTGAGGATAAGACAGTCAGAGAATTCCCTCTTGAGAAAAGAAATTAGCACTGTTACATGTATTACTGATACAGTCAATTTGAAGTGCATTTAGGAATTAAACGGGAAAGCCTGTGACGATGATATGATTATTAATGAATACATTAAAAGTAGTATAAAAAAGTCGGTTTGATTTTTATAGGCCACCCAGAAAAAAAATAATAAAACAAATCCCCATTTTCTTCCACATTTTTCTCTTCATAAAACTATTGGGTGTATTTATACGAACTCTGAACATTATTTTCAGATTTGTTTTGCCAGTAATTAAAGAGAGGCCTATTAGTCGCCTATGTTGATTTTTGTTCTATGTATGTATTTCAAAGAGGGAGTAAATGTGTAATAATAAATGGCCCTTCCTGTGTAAACAAAAATAAAAACATGTGACATTTATGTAAATTTCTATGAAATATATGACAAGCAATTTAAATATTCTACATGTCATAATAGGCAAACAATGAATAGAGATGTAAATTTCAGTTTTAAAGTTATTTCAAGACTTGTCACACATTAGGGAGAGTAGAAATGAAAATCAATAAAAATATATGATTAACTATTTTGACTCTATCCATAAATGTTTATTTAAAGTTTTCATAACGAGAAAGAATTGTATATCGATGGATATCAACTAGAGTTATGTAATTTCAAAAATAATAAACGAGCCTTTGGCGAGTTTATTATTTTTGAAATTACACTACGAGAGTTGATATCCATCGATATACAATTCTTTCTGGGCATCTTTTTAATTACTGGCAAAGAAATTCTGGAACTCATGCTCAGAGTTTGTATAAATAAACTAAATAATTTCATGAAGAGAATAATGTAATAACCAAATACCGAAGTTACTGTGAATTTAAATTCTGCATATGCGCATTTCGACAACTTATGTCTCTTCAGTGCAGATAAAGTCTAACCGTTTGGAAGACCATAAACTCAAAGATGTTAAAAACTGAGAGAGAACAAATATCCAATATTATCTAAATGTAAAGCCAAAATCAGCTAAGGACAGAGCTTTGCTAAAGGGAAACACTCCTTAGTTTTCAACAAAATTTCCTAAAATTTAGATATTGCAATGTTCCAAACAGAATCGGCTTTCGGGTCAGCACCGAAGTACTGACTACTGGGCTGCGAATACCCTCGGGGACTAACAGTTCACCAGCAGTGGCATCGACCCAGTGGTAACAAATAACTAAATACCGAAGTTACTGTGAATTTAAATTCTGCATATACGCATTTCGACAACTTATGTCTCTTCATAAAAATTAAATGTGGATTGATAATCAATTTTTTCTGAGTGGCCTATAGAAATCAAATTGACTATAGCCATATTTTTTTGCCGGTGTACGTTAAATTTTGATTTTGATTCCTGACATATTCCCGAATCATGATTAATTGGTAGTATCATGCCAATTTATAAGAAAAAAATGTTGACAAGACGATCCATCGATAACTATCTTAAGCTGTATGGGAAAATCATTCACCAGTGTTTCGAACTCCAAACCGTGTTCCTCTCTGGAAAATGTTTCCCTCTTGAACGAAAATCAGTTTGATTTTAGAATAAATTACTCGACAGCAGACGAAATTTTTGTGCTTCAATTATTATTTCCTTCTAAAAAGGAAAAACAAGATGTCGTGTGTCTTTATTGATTTTGAAAAGGCCTTCGACAATGTCATGCGATCTGGTTCTTGTCCAAAGTCATTAAACCATTCCATAATCGGGAAATTAGTTAATGTAATTTTGAATACATTTTGTATGTAGAGTAACATTAAGGTGGTACGGGAGTCTAAAAACTGTGAAATAGAATTTTCTGATATTTTCACGATTTATACTTTGTTATTAGAGCATACAAAAAATATTAATAAAAATTTGCGGTCATTGGCCATCTAAGCGTGAAATCTGTCATGTAAAAATTTAACTAATTTTGTTGAAATGATAAGGAAAAAAGTTATTTTAACAGAATTTTACTTTGTCTCATTTACATCAGACACAATTTTTATTAAATTTAGTATATTGTTAGCTAATATACTTACCTTCGATTTGCTTGAAAAAAATGGGACAACCGAACTTATTTTTTTAATTTATGGTGAAAAACCATTTTCCCTGCTATTGCTATACCAACATTGGGTATCCATTAACCGGTTTAACCCTAACGCTGGCTTTTGCTAGTGCCGGTACCAAGTCTGGCTGTCCCTAGTTCCTATAGTTGTTTATGTTTGTCCTTTGTATTGTTTGTGTTTTTCCTGTGTAGTTCCCTGGCAGATTGTGGCATGTGACTGTAATTTTTTAGCCATTGTAAATTGTTCCTGTTATCCCTTTTGCTACATACAATTTATTTCCCTTTCAAGGTTCAGTATACTGCGTGGCAACCCTATAAAATTGGCATATTTGATCAAATTTACTAAAACAAGACATAGAAAATCATTTCGCCCATTCCAATGTTGAAATCCTTTTTTTGTCAGATGCGCAAGATTGATGCACAGTTTGAAACCACCGCACTACCTTTAAATGCAGGATATTTAAAGGTACAAGCTATTCAGGTTATTTTCCATGTACTGTTGGAGTGCGACAATGGAAAACTTATCTCCTGTGATATTGTCGCTCTATTGGAATGATATAGAATCTTTTATAAAAGCAAAAGGTTTAACAGGTGTTAGAACATTTTTGAAGAACTAGACCTTAAAAATTATCTTAATTTGTGATTTTATATGCTGATCAAATCGACGAATTTCATGATTTTTGTGATCAATGGAATTGAAAGTCAATGTACAGAAAAGCAAAGTCTTAATTTTCTCAAAAGGTAGATTGGAAAATAATTTGAAATTTAAATATGGCAATACTGAGTTAGATACATGTATAGTCAATGAATTTTCATGTCTTGGTGTACTTATTTTTATAAATAAGGAAACTTTTCGACTGGTTAGCAAGAACGACTTCTTGTAATTTTATATAAACTGGCTTTCAATTAATATGGTAATAATATAAAACGGATGGCGAATGTTAAATCAATTTAAGTTGAATGTGAAATATCGTTTGTATGGACTATGCATTTTTCCAAACGTTACATTGTTAAACATAGCCTCATTGATCAGTTCTGAGTCACCAACCCACTGAAATAAAGGATTTAAAAAAAAAAAAACTTTTGAGGTGAAAAATATATTTTGGAACTTGATTATAAGAATATTTATTCATTATATATATTTCGAAATTAAACACAAACTTCCCATTGAGTCTATTGAGGGAAAACAAAAAATGTGTGATATGTGTGATATGTGATTTTGATGAAATCGGTGATGAATTTCAATATATTTCTGAATGCCCATCACTCAAAAACGACAGGAAATATCTATTAAATCCGAGATATACCAATCGGCCAAATTGTCTGAAATTCAAATAATTAATCAATTATGTAGTCTAAATAATTTATGAGGGTGTTGCGCATGTGTGAACGAAATGGTTGTGTTTTTTCGAGATGGATAAATTTAAGGAGAAAAATGTCTTTAGTTACGGCAAAGTTGATGTTATTCGCCTTAAAAAGGCTTGACTTAAGTGGTATTCTTTAAAAGACCATATATGAGTTCTAAAGCTAAGATCAAAACTTCACGAAAAAGGAAAAAATCGAAGGGACAAAATGACAGTTCAGAAAAGCCCAGTAAGATTATGTTGAGTAATACTCAACTGAGTCATTCAAACGTCAACAAAAAGGTAAATAAACCTGTTATTGCCCAGCCTACACATGACACAATGAAAATGAACAATGTAAACAATTATTGCAGTACTCCAAATTCTCAATGTCAGCCAGATTTCCAAAATTCCAGAAATCAAGTCCAAATCAATTTTATTCTAGTTCTATGCCCTCTGTAATTCAACCACCTCTGATGCATTCTTCCATTATCCAATGTCCAGATACAAATGTTAAATTGGATATGTTAGTCCAAAAAAAGTTGATCAGATGTTCCAAAAATTATCTACCATCGACAAACTTAGTGAAAAAATGAGCAACTTCGAAGCTGCAATGAATGATGTCGTGAAAAAAGTAGATAACATTTCAAAACGGGTAGATGAAGTGGAGCAAGGGATGAATTTTATGAGTGACCAATTTGAATCCTTTAAACAAGAACGTGAAAAAGTGATTACAACGGTGTCTGAATTACAAAACGAGCAAGGTGACATTTCTCAAGATGTGAATCAGTTAAAACAAGACTTCAATAACCTTTTTGAGCGACTTCTCGATCTGCAGACGCGCTCTATAAGGGAAAACTTAGTATTTACTGGGATACCGGAGGCAAGCGAGACTGAAGTTACAGAACAAATAATAACAGATTTTATGGTAAATAATCTTAAATTGGACCCACCTATGTCATTTCATAGAGCCCATCGTTTCGGAAAAAAAGAGCGACATTTTAGATGAAAAAAGAAAACAAAGCTTTTCAACACGTAGGATTGTTTGCCGATTCGAGAATTACAAAGACCGAGAAGTTGTAAAAAACGCCGCAAGTGCACTGAAAGGAACACGTTATGTGGTTAATGGGCAGTTTCCCAGAGAGATTAATGAACGCAGAAAGTCATTGTGGCTTATTTCAAGGAGACAAAGAGTCACAAAAACAGTAAAATTCAAACGTGGTCGCTTGTTTATTGATGGATAAGAATTATTTCCACCAGATAGAGATGACGGAGCGAGAACGGAAACAAACTATCGACAGTTATACATTGGACAAGGCGGACGACCAAAACAATATCTGACAAACGAACCAAGACGTCGACCAGAAAATACCCGTCGCGATCCCCGATGTGACTAGGCAGGTCGAGGAAAATCGATCGATGATAACTCGAGTGACAAGTGTAGTAACTCATGTGTGTCTGATTGTCATAGTAGTAACAGTACTTAAAATGATCATTATTGTTCTGTAAATAAAAACAATTTAGATTTTTTAGTTTTAAATGTGTGTGGTAAAAGATCAAAAATATTATATCCAGAATTTAAAAATCTTATCGATAAGCATGATATTGTATGTTTCACCGAGACAAAACTTGATGACAGGATGTTATTGAAAATAGCAACTTCATTCTTATTATAAAAACCGCTGATGTGCTAGATATAGGTCAGGAGGTTTTGTACTTGGATTTAAAAATGAACTTGAAAAATATATCTCCCCTATTCAAACAGAATGCCCTTTTGTGTTTTGATTCAAAATTAAAGGTGAATTACTAAATTTACCAAATGACGCTTATTTGGGTATCATTTACATCTCTCCAGAGAAGTCTGTATAATTATACTACTGATGATGCATTTTCAGAAATTGAAAAAGAATTTTTAAATTTTCAAAGACTAGCAGATATGTTTTGATCTTGTTTGGCCATTTTGATCTTATCACGATCTTGACAGGCTTAACACAATTTTGTTAATACAGTGCAAGATTTTAAGTTATTTTTCAAGAAAATTGATTTCAAGGACGATCAAGACGTGTTAAGATTGTTTAAGATTAAACAAGATCCACTTGTTAATTATATTAAGGAACGATCAAGACGAATTAAGTTTGTTAAGATCAAACAAGATCCCGATTTCATCTTGTTTGATCTTGACAATCTAAACACAACTTGATCGCCCTTGAAAGAAGTTTTCTTGTTTCATCTTGATAAACTGAACAGATCTTGTTCGTCCTTTAAAGCAATTATCTTGAAATTGACTGAATATCTTACAGACTCTTAACAGAACTGTGTTAAGCTTGTCAAGATTGGGATAAGATCAAAATGGCCAAACAAGATCAAAACATATCTGTTAGTGAAAGAAATTCACCGTTTATTTCTTTGTTTTGATATTTTCATAGCCGAACGGCCAGCTTAGTTGATTGTTATGATAATATAGAATACGAAAGTTATTTAGAGAATGAGCTTTTCGATTTAAATGAGTTAAGTGACTTATATATTTTAGATGGAATAAAAAGAGATCGCGATAGTTGTGATCAAGTCATAAATTCATATTTTAGAAAACTAATTCAGTTTTGTAAAAATAACAACATGTTTATATTGAACGGAAGATTTGGTGATGATAAGATTGGTAAACCTACTAGTAGAAACTGTAGTATGGTTAATTATGTAATAAGTTCAGGTAGTCTACTTGAGGAGATATTTAATTTTGATGTTTTACCTTTTAGTAAATTATACACAGATTTGTATTGCAATTATGTATAAATGTAATTAATTCAGAACGTTGGAACCTAAAGTCTTGGAAAATGGAATCACGAAAAGATGACTGATTTTATAAGTAATATTGATAATTACTTAAAGTTGATGAAATTTATTTTTAAATGTTATCCTTATGTGATAATGGTGTGGATCAAGATAGTTTTAACAATATTGTAGATGATATAACAAATATTTTAATTGATTCTGCCAAAAATACTTTTGGTGTATATAATAATAATTTTGGTCAAAGTCAGAAGAAAGATAAAGGACAGGAATTGTTTAATAAAGAATGTTCAAAAGGAGAAAGGAATATAGAAAACCACTTAGATTATATAGGCATTATGGCAGCTATTTGTTTAGAGAGAGATTAAGAATTGGTGAAAAGCGTTATAAGAAAACCATGGATAGTAGTATCCATATATATAATGAAAATATGAAACAAAAAAAAATGAATCTCTCCAAAACAGAAATGCAAGAGAATTTGGAAAATTTTTAACTCGAGAAAAAAATCTGTAAACAACGAAATAAATATAGATGTTCTTTATGATTTTTTCAAAGATTTAAATACAAATGTCATTGAAAACAATGTTTTGCCAGAGGGCGATATAGACAACAATGACAGTAGCGAAATTCTCAATATGTGTATAACCAAAGAAGAAGTCATTTAAGCAATCAAAAGTGTTAAAAATGATAAATCACCTGGTGATGACCTTGTAATAAATGAATATATTTGTGCATCTGCTGCTGATTTAATGATGGATTTATATGTTCATTTATTCAATACTTTTTTTATCTCAAGTATGGCTTAATGGAAATCTGATTCCAATTTATAAAAATAAAGGTAGTAAAGGTGAGCCAAAAAAGAAAAAAAAACTTCATTGTGTATTTAATGATTTTCAAAGAGCATTTGATTTGATTCAGAAAATTTATTATTATGTAAACTTTTACAAAACAGGATAAATGGGAAATTTTTCACAATTGTACAAAATATGTATGAAGACATAAAGTCAAGAATTATATTGAATTTTCAAAAATCAGATTTTTTTCTCATGTGAAATACGAGTGAGGCAACGAGATAATTTATCTCCTGCTCTATTCTCGTTATTTTTAAACGATTTGCAAGAATATTTAGAACTACGGAATCATGGAGGGACATGTGCTTTTTTTTCTATCTCGTGGCCACATAATGTGAAGCCTGTCATATAAATACACAATTTCACTCGAATGATGAATACTAAAATCCTTTTGATTTCATTATTAATGCAAATAACAAAATACCGAAGTTAGTGTGAATTTAGCTTCTGCATAAGCGCATTTCGACAACTGCAGATCAAATCAAAACATTTGGAAATCAATGAACCGAAATATATGAATAAGCTGATAGAGAACAAATTACCAATAGGATCTTAATAGGAAAGCCACAGAGCTATGCAAGAGGGAAATACTCCTTAGGTTTTAACAAAATTTTCTTACATTTAGATATTGCAAATTCCGAACTCGGTTTTCGGCAAATGAGGATCTGCCTTCTATGTTCATCCATTAACAAACTACTAACACTTAATATATCACGACTTTCAAGCGACTAAAATGGGCCTAGACATACTGTGAGTGTCCAATTATAATTACACATGTTAAAATTTCATTACATATTTATAAACTTCACTTTACATACTATTTCGTATTCATTGAATACGAAATACATCTCCATATCTACATGAAAGTGAAACTGGAAGCCACGGCCAGTGGGTGGCCAAAATAGTGCATTATTGAAGAAGATATACAGAGCTATATCAGAGACTACAAGAAAACGGAAGGCATACTTCTAGAGAACGACGCAATTTAGAAAAACCTACATTTGAGAGCTTTAGACAACTTGATTGGAAACCGATCTTCGGGAATTTAGGCCAAAGATCCAATATGCAACAAATACTTTTCCAAAAACAAACCATTATGCTGATTTGCTGATTAGGGACCAAATCAGTCTGATTGGTGTTGATTTCGTGAGTGATACGATGAATGGAGGTAAATGAAGATATCGATACTAAGAAGAATTCGTCGAAAACACCAGACGGACCAATTTTGTAATTGCTGCCTAAACTATCGTCAGAGCAAGACTAAACCTCTACAGTAATTTTTGTGAATCTGGAAAACCGCGTCTTATGAACAAATACTCGTTATATTTACCTCCCTAATTAGAGACAGGAAAAAGAATTAGGAGAGTATTAGGGAGAATTGACAGATGTGTTAGCTGAATATTTAATTTCAAAACTTACAACCGTTGGAACGAAGAATTATATTTACAAAATATCCAAACCAGACAACCGAAACTGCATGTAAAGAGAAGAGAAAAACACCGAGCCACAAGAATGATCTAACCATTTACTTTTGTACAATTGAAGAAGAGGTGATAGACAACAGAAATGATGTGAAGATAATTTCAGAATCATACAAGATAGCATGAATGTCCTGTAAGGGTATCAAGATAAAAACTATTGAATTGTATTTGATAAAAGACTGGCAATGGACAATCGCAAGAAAAGACAATATAGATTTTAGATTGAAAAAAAAAAACAACATTTGGATTGCTTGCCTCATCACGGTGAAAATAAAATTCATATATATCTTTGATTCACTTAATTAATTATTAACTGCAAGCACAGAGAGTATTGATGCAGGAATAAAAAAAACTAACGAACACATTGTATGGCCATAAAGATGTATCGGAATAAACAGACAATAGGGAAAAAAGCAATCGATAGACTCCAGATTATACAAAACAAAATGAAATAACCGAGATAGGGATGAGAATGATGCAGGCAATGATAAGATTAGTTCAAAGAAGTTAGAGATTACAACAGAAATATTAGACATTAGTACTGAAAACACGTAGAAAAGATAAATAATGTACATATGTACCGGACAAGTAAATAAAGATCGAGATAAAGTACAAATACATATAATAAGACTCCTACATGCCAGCGTATACTCCTGTATTGATCAAACAACACAGAAATGTGTATTTATAAAACATGATAAATCAAATAAAAGATGTTTTGGTGTAATTGTTGTTTTGTTTTTTTTTACTCAAACATTGGGGATGGCAATATCAAAGAAAAACTGAAACCGGTTATTTGGAAAATCAAACGACCTATTTATCAGTTAACAAGTGTTTGGAAAAATGTTAAATGCTTTGCATTAAGGATAAATAAATTCGTATCTCTTATGTACATCGCCGCAATAATATAAACAAATTAAATAAAATATAAGGTTGTTTGTCGTTAAACTATTGAGTACTGACCGATTGCCGTTAGAAAATTATTTAAATCGTGAAATTAGGACATTGTCCGGTGTTAAAAATCATGATTAAATACATATATAGTAATTTTCTGTCTCAGCGTTGCAAAATATCCCCGTTGTGGACCTCAAAATTTAACATAGCGAAGCCTATGTACCTATTTTGTCGTTCATAGAGATCGACAAGTGTTGGTGGAAAAAATATTTTTTCTAATTAATGTGCAGTTTTCTTCAAATTATAGTGCTTCAATTTAGCATTTTTATTCAGTGATGCAATTTATATTTAAAGAAGATGTCGACAAACACGATTTCCATTTCGTCCAAATCCACTAATCACAATACTATGTCACGTTGTCAGCATTTCATAACACCTTGGCTTGACCTACATTCCAAGGCGTGGAAAGAAAATACATGTTAGAAAATAAGGATTGTAAATCTGGCATAGAATGCATAGTTTCTTTGAGCATGTGAATGCATTTTTGCACTAACAATACTAACTGACTGTAGCATTTTACTGTCCCAGAAAAATGCGAATGAACGGTTTGGAGAACTGAAGAAATAGCTTCGAAACATGGAAAGCGCGATCCAAGTCCCATTCGCTATTTGCATGATTTGTCATTTTTCTATATTTTCTGGTGATTATTTCCAACATAACAATAATAATACCAACTCCAGTACTGTGTTGCACATGACTCACGAACTGTTAATAGGCGCCGATCCAGGCAATTTGAAAGGGGGGNGGGGGGTTCCAAATATAATTTAAACATCGCCGAGGGGAGCGAGGTGCGAAAATTTTTTGGGTTTTTCTTAGTAAAACACTAGCATATTTATTAAAGAATAAATGATTGCCCAGAACAAAAGGGGGTTCCAACCCCCAGGACCCCCTCTCGGAACCCCCCCTTTTGGATCCAACAATGGTAAACGTTTCCAGACTCAGGTGAAAATTCCAGTCCCCTCCCTAATATGTCATGTGATCAGCTAAAGAAGTTGTTACCACGAGTTGTTAGTCTGAGATGATAAAAACTTACCTGAAATTGAAAGCTCGATGTTGCCCGTATGTGACAGGGTGCATTAATCAGTTTGCTCTTAAGTGGGGACAGTCATGCTATGCACTCTTGGCGCAGCGGTTTATTTGATAGTTTTTTCATTAAAAATGCTACATTGTGTCTATGATATCAACTTCTGGTTTGGCTTGACTTAGCCATTTTGAAAATATGATGTGTAGAAATTGCTTAATCCAGTTTTCTCGGATATTAATTCTGTTTTCCATTCAACAAGCCGTTTTATTGATGAATTATATAGTTCGTGTTTGTTCATTTTGTTTAACAAATGACAGTTGATGTTAACAGAGCAAAACATGCTTACACTTCCAGAGTACCTGATGTCACTATCAGTTCATGGGAGTTTACCGTAAGTGCCTCGGTTTAAAATGCTGCTGTTTTCTTTCTGTGCTTTGTAATTATCTAAAGTTATTGTTTTCTGTATTTTTGTTTTGGCCATATCATTGGCCATATCTTTGGATTTTGATTTTGGTAAATACCACTCCTTTGTTCCTTCTGAATTATACTATCCTGATTTCAGTTCGCGATCGGACCTTATTATTTAGAATGATCTGCGCAAAATAAAAAATTGTAATGAGGTTGTAAAATCTCCAATTGATAGTTGTTTCTCTAGAATAAATAATCTATTAATGCCACTTATATACTTAATTTTATGATGTAAGCATCTGTTCTTCATCACACAACTTGCAAACTTCGAGGCAAACAAGCGGCAACCATATTACGTTATGCACATCTCGGTAAGGTAAACTAAAATTGTTTAGCATTTCATCAAAATTCAAGCAGCTATAGACATGTATTTATTAAAAAGAAAGGGAATTGGGTAATTGTCAAGGAGACAAGATCTAATATTTAGGTAATAAAGCATCTATTGGTCGACATACGGTCTTCATCACAGTGAGGAACCTCACACAATATAGAAAGCTCTAAATGGTCTCAAAAATTCTCAAAATTAAATAAAGGGCTATGTCAGATGCAGAATGACACGACCACAGCATGTCGACCACTGAAATTTGAACAAGTGTAATATAAAATGAACATGGACACAGTAAAGAGCTTGATACAGTAATATGATGGACACAATAAGAAACTTGACAAATTAATTAGCTGGACACAAACAATTTTGAATTGAAAATTGAATCAGTCCTTTTGACCCCTGACTCATCAAAAGTGGTAAAAGCTTTGCAAAATATGATCAAATCTAATCAAAATGCAAAATATTTTTGATTTTTTCTGCACTGAAGAGACATAAGTTGTCGAAATGTGCATATGCAGAAACTAAATTAACAGTAACTTATGTATTTTGTTACATAACCAAAAGAGGAATCAAAAGAAAAATTCCATTTTAAATCCACTGAAAAATTAAGGTTTCACACATTTAGAATACATGTAATTGCAGTTTTGTCCCTTTGACCCATGATAGCACGGAAATCTGTTTGCATTTTTACCAAAAGCTTACTACAAAAGGAATCCTTCGAAAAAAATCACATCAAAATCTGATGAAAAATTCAGATTTTGCATATTTCTAAAAATTACAATTCTGGCCCCTTTGACCTCTTAAAGCTAGAAAACGGTAAGAGCTACATGTACGCGGAATCAATTGGAATTAAATCTCAAGTTGACAACACAACAAATGGAATCTAAAGAAAACAATCCCATCGAAATCCAATACTAAATTACAATCATAGGTAATCTGTATATTTTCAATATTGGCCCCTTATAGACTGGAAAGAAAACACGTTATCAAAAATCTGATGGTGGAGAGCTTCATTTATTTTTCGCAAGGAATCCATTGCAAAAAACTGCTTCAAAA
>MJUU01062705.1:100155-148699 GCA_002080025.1 Modiolus philippinarum
ATCATCATTACTGTTAGGAATTGAAAAAGATATGGTTGCTAGGTAGAATTCCAAAAAATAACAGGTCTTTAAGACTTTAAGGAAATTTACCAAAATTAGAATCAAAGTTTTTTGCAATTTGACTTTTGAAAATGATCACTGATAAAATAAGACACCAAAAAAGATATGGTTGCCAGGTAAAATTCCAAAAATTAAGGGTCTTTGAGAGTTTCAGGAAATTTACCAATATAAGAATCATATTTTTGAAATTGAAGTGCTCATACTAGCTGATGACATTAAAGATTTGCTTCATTATATAATTTCATGTTAGAATTTAAAAAATTTTTGGTCTTTGACATTTTCAGTAAATTTACTAAATTTTGCACCGAAGCCAAAATTCTAAATTCTTATCTTGGATTCAAAAGCAATTCAAGTAATTCCCCATGAAAATGTAAACCACAATGAAAATAATACATAAAGTTCCAATCATATGCTGAGTACTTATTGTTTTAAGTTTTTTTGACTCTTTAGGGCATGCCCCAAGGGGTCATTTGAAATGTCCGCTATCATTAGCAAATTAGATAAACATAATGGAACTCATATAGAAAGTTTCAGCTTTCAAACATAAATACTTTAGAAGATTTCGCATATTACTGGATAACTCGAAATACAAATTTCGCTCATTATTCCGCCCTGAGGGCAAATGTCGAAATTCCGAAACCTTCGTTACAGACAACTTTTATAGTGTTACTTATACCCTTTAAACAAGGTTTCTGCAACTTAAGGTGTAAGAGGAGTTCTAGCTGAATCGTTTTTTTTTTTGTTTTTTTTTACCCACTAGAGGCCATGAAAATTCCGACGCCCTCTTTCAAGTTGCCACATAATATGTGAGTTGATTCCAGGGTTTCAACTTTCTAGCCCAAATAGCATTGAAGATTTCTTCGATTATTGGATATCGCCCATAATTTACCCCTAGGGCGTTTGACAGAAACTCCGAACCCCTAGCGCACTAGTGCAGATCATACTCTAGTATGTTGCCAAGTTTCAAATTTCTACCTCTTACAGTTCCAGAGCTATCGGGGAGCACTACACACATACGTACGTACGTACATACGGACGGACTGCATTACATAAGCCCCCCGCTTTCGCTAAGCAGGGGGGTAATAAATACTAGGCAACATATAAGTTTTCCATTTTCTTGAACTTTCACTGATTGCAAGAACATTCAATTCAAATCGTCAAAACCTGTGAGAGTGTGTGATAGGGGAGACATTTCAAAGGCATTTTCAGTAATAGCCCACATAGTGATCGCGATGTATATAATGGACGTTTTGTTTCTGAATCGATAACTATTGACGACAAAAATGGACGAGCCCACTTATGGACAAGTCTATTATTTGAGACAATATTTGAAGTTTCAGAAAAAAAACTTCTATCATTCTTTTTATCGGTAATAACCTAAATCATTTGATAGAACGAATTTTAATATCGGAAAATTGACTATTGATTAGTAAAAAAAATGTACGATCCTAACGGCTTTTGTAGATGTATATTTCTTTTAAAAAAAATTACATTGATATGCTCACTGACAAAGTAGGAGTGGTCAAACATACTTTTTGCCAATATTTTTTTCGCATTCGGGCAGTGAAAATATTTGCCTCACGAGATCAAAGAAAACTCATATAGATTATTGATAAACTGTATTCCTCTTCGTTTCCTTAATAGCACACGAAAATAATAAATAATACTTTATTTAAAATGCCCTTTATGCTCTAAAGGGTCGATGCCATGAACACAAACCAAACTGTATAAAAAATGCATTAAACTTATGCAATCCAGAAGGCCGGTTTATTTGAACAATGAAAGGAAACTATGGACGATGGTTGCTTGGACGGTTAAGGGGATATATTGCATATCACGAACCCCTGATAAAAAAAGTTCTTGGTTTCGTATCCCAATTTTTACAGTCGATTGATCATACCAATTGCAACAGTTTTAAATATGCTGAGGTGTTTTGCAAGTCGATATTTTATCCTCATTATGGTACGATTATTGCATGATCGTGGTAAAGTCGTGATAAAGTAGGCATGAACTCGTACTTAGGTCTTATATTTCGTAGGTCAATCGTGATGTGATTATGGCAGGAACGCGGAACAATCGTAGTAGAATTGGATTTGTCGTAATGAGATCGTATTTGCATCGTACTTTAATCGCAGTGCAGTATTCTCACTTGGAATCCCACGATCCCACTACGATGCTACTGCGATCATGAAGACCTTAGCACGACCTTTCTACGACATTGCCACGACTCTACTGCGACCTTTCTTCGACCAAATTTGACCACGACTGCACTACGATTTTTTTAGCATGTTCAAAGTTGTTCCACGACCATCCCGACCATGAAGGCTTTTCTACGATCCTACTACGATTTTACTGCGATGGGCCCGATTGCACCACGAATGCTAATTTTTTTCAGTCGTAGTGCGATCGTGGCCTAGTGTGATGGAGGTATAAAACACAAACACTTAATTAACTTTCTAAATAACTTTTATTTGTGGATTAACATTAAAAAACTAAGTCCAAATACGCAAAAAATATGAAAAAAAAAAAACAAAAAAAAAAAATTTCCAATTTTTTTTCAGCTGGAGATAATTTTCTGACAATCATCTAACTTCTGACCACTTTTAAATAAACTCCAATAAGATTTAATAACTTTATTTACCTTCAAAAAAATCTTTAATCTGTGGGTTAACATTTAAAAAAACTAAGTCCAAATACGGAAAAACAAAACAAATCTGTGGGTTAACATTCATATTTTTTTGCTAAAAAAAACCAAATCCAAATCCGGAAAAAAAAATAATTTCAAAATTTTCATCTGCGGGAAATTTTCTGAACATTTTCTAGCTTCTGACCAGTTTTTATGATATTCCAATAAGATTTAATAACTTTATTCAACGTCTAAAAAATTTGAATTTGTGGGTTAACATTTAAAAAACCTAAGTCCTAATACGGAAAAACAAAACAAAAAAAAAATCCATTTTTTAGCTGATGGTAATTTTCTGACCATTATCTAGCTTCAGTCCAATTTTGACACAATTATATAAAGATTAAATGACTCTATTCAACCTATGAAATTTTGACACAATTCTATAAAGATTAAATGACTCTATTCAACCTATGAAAAACGTCGCAGGCGAGACAAAAACTGTGAGCAGAGTTCATTAATATTCCCCTGTTCCCCTATTTGAATCAAATTTTAAATAGAAGAAGCACAATGCTCTCGACTCTTGGTAATTCTGTTCGGTAATTTTGTTATTAGCCCCCCATTTCCTTATAAGATACAGCCATTGTGTATTCAGTTCCAAACTGTAACAAATAAGTAAAACATTCATCTTTTGACGTGCCTGAAAGTATGTAAAATGTGTGGTCCCGGACTTAATTGGTTTGGTTTTGTTCAAGGGTCTGGAGATAAAATAGTTGATTGCAAAAGCTAAAAAAGTTTATACAAATGTATAATTTGAATGGGTAAACATTGCCCCACATAAGAACATAAGTAGTAAACGATTAAAAAAACTACGCTAAGTTATAGCACATGAACACAGAAATCTTATTTTGTCTCGGTGTTTACGTACGCATACAATTTTATATTATCCTCAGAAGTTAAGAATGGACATAGTAGATCATTCGCTAAAGGTAGGCCAAAGGGACCTTATTTTGTCTGAATACCACAAAGGTGCTTGGGCATGAACAGTAGGGGGTGTGAATTTGGTAGTAAATTTGAATGTTGTAAATCATCAAGAAAAACATAATTTACGTAATTTTACTTTGATGCTGAGTATCAACGAGTGATACATGCAAACGAAACGTTTGATAATTCTTTTCATGTTTAGGAAATGAGATATCTGCTCGAATGTAAAATTAATAAGGTAGATAGGCTAAAAAGATTAGTGTATCAATATTTGTAAATTGTATTGAAAACTAAGGAGTATCTCCCTCTTGCAAAGCTCTGTCCTTAGCTGATTTTGGCTTTAAATTTAGATCACTTTGGTTATTTGTTCTCTATCAGTTTTTAAACATCTTTGAGTTTATGGTCTTCCAAACGTTTAGATTTTATCTGCACTGATGAGACATAAGTTGTCGAAATGCGCATATGCAGAAAGTAAATTCACAGTGACTTCGGTANAAAAAAAAACAAAAACAAAAACAAAAACAAGCATATACTAAGAGGTTCCTCCACTAATTCTTCTCAACTTCTTTGATGTATTCCAGGTCTTCGTACCGTTCTTTACTGAACACATTGAACCAAATGCTCCTTAAATCTCTTGTTCATTTGTGCTTTCGTAAGGATAGCGCCCAACAAAATTTGCTTTCAAAGCCCATTTTTATAGCAATACAAAAAACACCACCAAAACATCTCATGTACTAGTATTTGCAGATTTTGAAAGTTGAAAGTTCCTATGCATTTCAAAGTAATTTCTTCGGGTTTGAATTACCCGTGGGACATGCCATGCTAATGGAACATCTAAAAAATATGCTGTATTCCTATTGCGTCCAAAGGTAGTAATAACGTCCCTTAGAAACCAAGCGTCCTCCTGTCGGAAGAATCGCTTGTCTTGTCTAAACTTTACGTTTCTGCAGACATTACTTGGCACTGACACTTGTGATGTACTAATCTCTGCAACTATCCAAGCATGGTGAGGTCTGGTCTTTCTTTCAAGGTCAAACAATCTAATTCCATCGTATAGTTTTCCATGTTTCCATCTTGTAGACAATTGGGTATTTGGTTTCTGAGTAGATCTATGTAAAAACGCGAATGGTTTGTATTTTCTAAATAAAGAAGTTATAACTTCTATTCGATTAGGAAACATGACATCGTCTGCATCCATGAATGAAGCTACGTCTCCTGTAGCAATACTACACGCGCGATTCCGTGAAGTACTTTGATACTGCCGTTTTGGGAAACAGGATAGAAAAAGTTTTGATAAATTAAGAAATGGCTTCAATTGCTCTTTTATTGTACTACAATTCATTGCTTTTGTATCAGACATGACAATAATAACTTCCATTGGTATAACTGTTTGCATGTTTATTGATGTCAATAACCGTGATAAGTATTTTAAATCCGCGGCAATGGCTGGGATACAGACTGAAACAGATATATTAGCAGGAAAATGTTCAGCGATCGAATTATTATTTGTTTTAGTAGTCCGCGTTTTTGAATTCAGATTATCATGACTAGTTGATGTACCAACATGTTTTTGTATCTTCACGTTTTGTTTCTGTAAAATGTAAATGTACAAAAAATGAATTAGTGCAGCTAAAAGACAAACTAAAAATACAAGTGCTACTTTTGTTTTCATATCTAACACGATGGTTTTCTTGCAACGGCTCTCCATAGTTTACTTTGGTCTACTTATTTTACAAACAGATATATGCAGAATCTTTCGGGCTCTCAGCAACTATAAATCATTGAGGTTTCATATACAATGTACCAGGAGACTTAACATCATAATGTCTTTCTTCATACACATTTCTTCAAAGTATCTTTGGACTCAACTGCAAAATGAAATAAAATGACATTTTAACAGTGCTTATATACAATGTATTTCATGAATTAGAATACTGTCTGCAGATGTAGCTTATACAGATCGCATAGCAAAAGTGCGTATGAATCAAAGCCAAGGGTTGCCAAATAAAAGCAAGCATTCTGGTTGAGTGAAATATTGTTGAATCACTAAATTGACCGTTACCTAGAATGATGTTTGAGGGACTAGACAAAAGTGAAACGGTATATTGGACTATATTCGTATTTATCGAAATTTAATGAAAATGGATTATTCCCGCATGAATAAATCGCAAGTACAACCAGGAAATATTGAGTATGGCTTTAAATAACATGTTGTTTAGTCTCTGACAATGGTTTAATCGACGTTGTTAACTTGTTTGTAAATGAAAAATAAAGGGATAAGGAGTAAATGCACATGAGACAAAGTCTCTACAAATACGTGGGTAAAACAAGCAATGCCACAACGTTTTTATAGTTGTTCTCCATCATGAAGTCACCATTAGACTTTCAACAATAAGCTTTGTTCATAACTCATAGCTAGTTGAAGACGGGCCCTAGCACGGGTTTAAGCGATCATTGCTAATTGTCGAATAACTGGCTGTTTTGATTTACGACTAAAATTAGCGATGTCAAGTTAAGTTACCAAATAGGAATTAGCACTAGAAATGTGTGCTTATCAGCTAATAAGTATGTGTCACCGACTGAACCACATCATGATTTTTAGAAGCTACATTTAATTGAACACTTGCCTTTATATACTCTTGGTCATAAATAAAGAATATGTTTTGATGAGAATGCATGAGATATTAAGGTGCTGTTATTTTCCAAAAATTCATATTATCCTTTAAACTACGGAAACCCATATAGGACCTATCAAAATATTTTTGAATTCGTTATAACGGAATCTGTAAATTGTTATAACGAATTTAATTCGTTATAACAAATTTTTGAATTCGATATAATAGATTTTTGAATTTGTTATAACGAATTTAATTCGTTATAACAAACTTTTGAATACGTTATAACTAATTCGTGAATTCGTTATATCGAATTGTAGGAATTCGTTATATCAAATTCTGAAGAAAATTGTTTTTTAACGAATTTTTGAAATTGTGAGAACAGGTTGAAAAAACTGAAATCTCAAATTTCTGAATTCGTTATAACAAATTTTGAAATCCTTGATATCAAATTGTAAAATCTGTTATTACGAATTAATAAAGTTGTAATCTATGGAAAGCAAGAGTCACAAAAAATTGAGAAAAACTGGTGTCTCGTCGAGATATGGAGTTTCTCTCTATTGAAATACGTATCGTTTCTGGCTATTCCTTCATGTGAGAGATCATGAAAATGGCAAGTGCAGAATTTAAGAGTAAAAATGCGTACAACTACAGAGAATAAAAGAGAATCTCTTGACAAGTTGGATATAGTAGGACAAAATTCTGCGAAAAATTGCGGAAAATCTCCCATGCAGTCTAATACAAAGGTTTCTCAGTAGAGAATGGCGAAGAATCTTTCAGTAGTCGAATACTCAGGAATAGCTTTATAGTGAATTGCAGACAATCCCATGCAGTTTGTTATTAAAGAAAGACTTTGTGTAGATTGCGGAAAATCTTTCAGTAGTCTAATACTTAGGAAAATGTTTGCGGAAAATTGCGGAGAATCTTTCCGTAGTCTTCTACTAAGGAAGTAGTTTGCAGAGATTTGCGCAGAATCTTCCAGTAGTCTAATACTTAGGAAAAAAGTCTGTGGAGAATTGAGGAGAATCTTTCAGTAGTCTAATACTAAAGAAAAAATGGCGGAGAATTGTGGACAATCTTTCAGTAGTCAAAGACTTAGGAAATAGTTTGCGGAGAATCTTTCGATAGTCTAATACTTAGGAAAAGGTTTATGGAGAATTTCGGATGGTCTTTCAGTAATCTTCTACTTAGGAGAAAGTTTGCGGAGAATCTTTCCGAATTCCAATACTTAGGAGAAAATTTGTAGAGAATCTTTCAGTAGTCAAAGACTTAGGAAATAGCTTGCGGAGAATTGCGCATAATCATTCAGTAGTCTAATACTTAGGAAAAAGTTTGCGGAGAATCTTTCAGTAGTCTTCTACAAAGAAAAAGGTTTGCGGAGAATTGTGGAGAATCTTTCAGTAGTCTGATACTTAGTAAAAACTTTGCGGAGAATTGCAGAGAATCTTTTAGTAGTCATATACATAGGAAAAGGATTGCGGAAAATTGCTGATAATAATTCAGTCTCTACTACTTAGGAAAAAGTTTGCAGAGAATTAGGAAAACCTTCTGAGCAGTCTAAACTCTAGGAAGAATTAGCGGAGAATTGCGGATAACCTTTCAGGGGTCCAATTTAGGAAAAAGTATGGAGAGAATTGCAGATGATCTCCCAAGTATAATACTTAGGGAAAAGTCAGCAGAGAGCTGCGAAAAATCTCCCAAGCAGTCTGATATTTGCGGAGAATTGTTGAGATTTTCAGTAGTTTAATACTTTCGAAAAAAATTGCGGACAATGGCGGAAATTCTTTCCGTAGTCTAATACTCATAAAAAGTTTGCGGAGAATTGCGGAGATTCTTTTAGTAGTCTTCTAAATGGGAAAAAGTTTGCGAAGAATTGCGGAAATTCTTTCATTACTCTACTAATAAAGAAAAAGTTTGCGGACAATGGCGGAGATTCTGTCAGTAGTCTAATATTTAATACTTAATACTTAAAAGTTTGCGGAGATTTGCGGAAAATATCCAAAGCATTCTAATAGGGAAAGGTCATTGTAAGTGGAGAATTGCGGAGAATCTTTCAGAGGTCAAAAACTTATGAAAAATTTTGCGCAGAATTTTGGAAAATCCTATGCAGTCTTAAAGTAAGTGAGAAATCCAAAACGAATAATCCAAGGACAATGACAATGACAACATCGGAAACTACAAAGAGACACAACACGAGTTCGGCACAGAAAAGAAAAATGAAGACACACACACACACAGATGAACAACACGGACCCAATAAAAAACAATGGTTGAGATCAGGTGCACCGGTAGAGTAAGCATCTCCTGCTTCTTATAAGACACCCACCGCGTTGAACATGTCAAATCCTACAGAAGAAACAACAATTAGGCTTTTAAAGGGAAAGATCTGTTGTCATCTGGGATACAGATATCTAATAGCGGTCCACAAGATGGTGATGTCGACCGTAAAACTTCTGGAGGGATGACTTCAAGTTTTGGGTAACATACCCTTGTATAAGCAGTCTATTTGTGAGCAACCGGGCTCTATCAAGATAGTCACTGTGTCGACCACAAGCTCTTGAATAGCGAATGAGCTGGGAGATATTAACTCCTTATGCAGGCGATCTTGGGATGTTGCTAAAAAGAAAAGCGAAGTTGTCTTTTGGAAAAGTGAGGTCATCGGGTTTGTCGTACAGCTTAGTTTAAAGTTTACTTTTGTTGTCAATTTCGAGATGAAGGTCATGGAATGAGGCCGATGTGGACGTGTATGTAGTATCCTAAATTTCGAGCCCTTTTGGATAGATCAGATGAAGAAAATCACCAAAGCGAGGGTTGTTAAGTGACAAAATATCATCTTTATAACTGAAGCTAAAATCAAAGGACTGGGCCAGTTTTTTTAATCTTTAATTTGAATCAGCCCTTCGATGAATTCAGCCTCATAAGAGTGGAGAAACAGATCGGCCAGGAGAGGTGCACAGTTTGTGCCCATAGAAATTCCAATAGTCTGTTGAAAAATAAGTCCTCCAATCTGGAAACATATATTGTCGATCAGAAACTCTTACATTTAAATCACTTCTTCCTCTGTATATATTTTCTCCGATTTGGAGTCATTTTTCACAAAGTAGGCTTGTTATCTAACTACAACAATGTACCTATATCTTCGTTCACCGTTCTTACGCGAGAAACATCTACATATGTATGAAATAAGCCTTTCAGCCGAGATTTTAGTTGTTCATCAGGAATGGTAGTGTAAAGTGTGGAGAAGTCGAAAGTTTAAATGCTGTTTCTGTGTGATAATCATCTAGAGTTTGAGATGTCAAGTAGATCTTTGGAGTTTTTCAAAATCCACATTTTATTGACACCGCTTCTTGAAAAGCAGTTATAGTTACAGTATTTTTTGAAGGCCCTCTTTAACCTCGAATATTCATATTTTTTCTACCAATTTAATTAAATCTGAATTTCCTCTGAATAATTTGAAATGTGCATTTCAAATATTTATGTGCATTTCAAATATTTTGAAATTGTGAAAAGTTTGGATGCTAAACAAATATATCAATTAGACCAGATAAAAATAATCAAATATCAGATTCTGTACGTGAACCTTTGTTCGTGGTAAGCGATTGCCACATGCCAAAAACCATTGGTGGGGCAAAATAATTTTATCAGTGAATAGCCACATTGGAGATTGTTTTGTTGCAGTCGGACTAAATGTTTGGTGATTATTGGAATTCTGAATGTTACAAATGTAGAAAATAGGAGTAGTAGAAAAATGACAATTCTGCCTCACCTACCCTTTTCAAGAGGAAATCTTGCATAGGATCCCAACCCCAACGGCCAGATGCAAACGGAGGCATTCCTATTGGGCATACAAGAAATATGACTTTCGTACACAATGGATTCGTTGAAGTCTTCCAAGACGACTTCATCAGCAAAAACGCCTTTCGGGAGAAGGTGCAGGACCAAAATCAGGAAGCCTTCAAATGAAAAGACTTGCCCAAAGGGGCAATCTATAAGATCTTGGAAGCGGCAAAAGTGGAAGGAAAATATGGCAAAAGCAAAATTATCATTCTGAAAAATCGAGAAGGGGAGAACACCAAGATATTGGCCTGCTCAACGCTCAACAAAGAAAAGGGTCCCCTTGCAAGGAGCTTTCGTCCGGAGCACCGGATTTAAGCTATGCAAGAAATCTAACCAGCAGTAACTCTCATACGATCTGTTGAGGAAGTAAAAAAAATACCAGAGGGTTAGGAGTAAGAACGCAAAATTTTTCAATCCAAACCGGATTGGGAATTTTTTTTTTATCTGGAGGGTTCGAGAATGAGCGGGGAGCGAGGCGTGGCCGACCGAGGCGCGATTGGAAGATCCCCCCTCAGGCGCATGCGCATTCCATTCTTCACTAATTGGGGTAGAAGGTTGACGAAGTTGATCCTTCTCATCGTAATATTTTAGGCAGACTACAGGAGCACCGTCTTCACCTGCCAGCTAGGACCTATAGGTTTTGGCTAATCGCACGGTATCTCAATGCTTCTTTTTCTACTTTGCGACTTGGCGTGAGATCAAGGACAGGACAATACTTCCCGTGGCATATAAGCAGGTGAAGGAACCTAGGGGAATGGATGCCACAGCACTCACACCGGTCAGAGCAGACCCCATCGTACCACTGGTCAGCAATAGACTGCCCATGGAGAATCCACCAGGGCAACGAAGACGAATTTATCCAGTCGGTTAAAGATCTTCAATGCATGCTCATACCTCTGGATTTCTGCGATCAGCTCCTCTTCCATGCAAGCAATATTACTGGCATCTACTTGGTCCATTTATTAATAGGAGTATGCCTAGCGGGGGGGGGGGGTACTCTTGAAGGGGCTATTTTGATTGGATCAATCCACTACCATCGTAGAGACGACTTCCACTCTTCAAGTATAATCCATTACCGTAAGTATTGGGCAAAGTACCTGGGCTGAGGTGCAGACCACGACTCTGGGATTTCTCGCAGCATACTTTTCTAACTTTCTTGAGATATAATCCGGATCCCACAGCTTTTTGGAGGGCTGCACTACCCAAACCGCACCCAAAGCAGGCAACTCGGTTTTGGCTAGCATAGGTAGCGCAGCAGAGGCGAGACCTGCAAGCATGGGGAGAAATCCACCTTCCTTTGCGTTATACCTCACCAGTTTCGGGCTCATCTCCAAGACCATACCACCCTTACCACTCTGCAAGAGCTTAGTGATGCGCTGGATCTGCCGTTGAGTGAAGAGCATCTTATGCCCGCCAGAAAGGTTGGCATGCAGCAATCGGACGCTCACGGGGCATCCCTTCTTTGTCGCATGCTGGATCTTCTCTGCCTGACCCTCCGTCAATTTGAGACCGTATTTTTGATAATCGATTTACTTATAACTCATGCAGATGGAAGCGGATTGTGAGATGCTCCCCTTGCAAATCGATGGGGCGACCGTCTTGGTTGTTCAGGTAGGTTTGCATGCGGTCGATGGTCCCAAGGGTCACCGGTAAGTAGACCAGATTTTTGGGGGTCTGGATGATCTTCATCACCGGATCGACCCTGGGAAAAAAGCTGTAGATGGTGGACTGCTGGGTGCCGTCGACGTAACTGCCGTGAATGATATCGCTATTCACGAGGATATTTTTGATGCTGATGATATCGACGATTTGCTCACCCTCCACGTATCCGTTCGTGCTCCGGTCGTAGATATACGTCCGGCGATCAAATCCTAGCGCCGTATTTAGGCTATTGGGCACATCGAAATCCACTTGGTACCTTCTGGCAAGTGTAAGTGTGCTCTCAGAGTCGCGCGGTTGGCATCGAGAAGGATCTTGGCTTTGTGTTTGCTGAGCTGTATTTGCCGTTGGATCTCATCGTTGATGTCGTCCATGCCGTAGGAGCCGGTGCTCAGGATGATGGGAAAAAATTGAGTGCAATCATTTTGGGAGTAGAGGAGGGAATTATTCCGGCTTGGATATTGGGGATGGAGTAGTACATCTCCAGAATCACGACCGATATCTCCTAAGATTTTCTTTGCGCAGTTGGAGGGGTGGGTTGAAGCGATTCAAGATCTGGCTATCATTTCCAGAGACGATGAATGAGAACCAATGCTTGGGTTTGGTACTGGTGCCGATTTTCCGCAAAGTGAAGCGTCCATTTATCTAACTCTCCTCAGAAGACGACGCTCATCTTCTGGCCATCGGATTTGAACTGAAGGATTCGATCGGAAATGACTAGGGCAAAGGCTTGGGTATTGACAGGGACTTTGCGCTCGAAGTCGGCTCGGATCTGGATATCCACGGTCGACTCTTTCAACCGCTCGGACTGATGACTCACGTCGATGACCAATAGGGGATAGAGATCGATGAAGTCGGAAGGGTTGACACCAACATTGTACAGTAGACATTCCATGCGGTAAAATTTCTTACAAAATTCGGCCACCTCCTTATAGACCCTGTATTGGGTGAAGCCAGCATTAAAATCAAAGGCATTGAGGGTCACGTGGATATTTTGCAATCGGCAGTGGTCGAAGACGGCGGCATTATGCGTCTGATCGTTGCTACTATCCGTCTTGAAGGCGACGATGATCCATCGAGGTTTCTCACGCCCGCTCTTAAAGTGGCTGGACGCCAGTGAAATTGCGAGGTCTTGGGCACGGCAATGAAATCGTACTGCCTCATGCGAAATCCGCAATCGATCTTGGTCTTGCTCTGGATGGTCTTATAGAGCCTCAGCATGAACCTGATACTCCTAGAGACTTTCGTCGAAAGTCAGTCCTTCGGTGATAGTAAGCATATCGGCCATCATATATATTTATTTTTAGTGCTGGACGTAGTCGTGGATGGTTGCGTTGCCGTCATCCAAGATGAGATTATTGAGGCGGACCTGCTGCTGCGGGGTCCTCTTGGTCTTTGCGGCGGGTGGTGCTGGGTTCGTCCTTCATAACCGTGATTCACTACTTAAGGCATCGTAAATTTAATTAAATGAGCTTTCGGTGCAGCTTCTCGTACTTCTATCTGCTGATATGGTTGGATTTCACCATGGCATCGAGGATTGCTATGATTTCGTTGCGCATCCCATTATTCCCAGCCTGGTAGGCGGCGGCGCAAAGATCGAGACGATCCAGCAACTGGTCGACACATTTTGGAAGAAAGACGGTCCTCACCCCACTCCCATACTTCTCTTGCTTAAAGATGTTCGAGACGATCTCCATGCTTTTGCTATCCTTATGGGTCTGCGAGAATGCAGAATTGCCTTGGTACATGACACTCAATGCTCGTATGATATCGCCATAAGTAATCAGGTCGTCAACCTCGAAATGTTCGGGATGCTTCATGACCATGAGCTCCCATAGGCCGGGGTACCCCTAAAGCGCTCGCCGTCGACGAAAATATCGTCACCGTCGAAAGTGACGGGCAGACTCTCGATCATGATGGCACCGTCTTCCACTCGCAATCCAAAGGTATGATCGGCTTTGGGAGTCAAACTGAGCTGAAGATTGTGGGTTGCTCGCGGACCGAGGTTAGTAGTCAGTGCTTGCTCGATGGGTAGTGGGTCGTCGTCGTCCTCGGGGGAAGGAAGAAGTACAGGCACGGGGTTGGATAGGGCGAGTTGGAGATCATCGATCTTTTTGGTGATCTGGGAAGCGGTCTTCTTTTGCGCCTCGACCACGGGCTTGAATATCTTGGAAAGGTTGCGACTTGGTCCGATCTTATCAAGACGACGCTGCATATCGTTAGCCTTGATACTACGCTTGGTATCCTGCAGGTCCCTAGCAAGCGCCTCACGCTGCTTAGGATCGGTGATCTTGATGAACGTCATTTTATTTATAGCATCTCGAGCGCCCTTAAGCGTGAAATGAACGCCCCTAATCGTTGAACTGAACGCCACTAAGCGTTGAATCGATCGCCCCTATGCGATGGAACGAACGCCCCTAAACGTCGAATTGAAGGCCTTGCATTTGGAGGAGCAGAAGTCTCCCATCCTCTCCTCTTATCGTACTCCCTCACCATCCGGACTTTTACGCCCGACCAGAAGGTGGCTAATTTGGGTATGGCTATAAACCTGTCGCGGATACAATGCAAAGCCTTACCGCGAGCGATCGGGTCTCCACACAGGCAGCATGACGTAGAAAATAGCTTCGAATGTCTCTAGCATTTATCGCTTGGCAATATGGATGGGTACGTGCATTGATGGCCGCGAACGGTCTTGATGCAGCGCTGGGGTCCGGGCGACGGCCGAGGTTCCCGGCAGGAGTGGGAATTATAGAACCTTCCCTTGAAATCTTGATCATCGATGCGCTGAGCGTACCTTTTCGGCACCGCATCTATATCCTGGATCCATGTCGTTGATAGTAGTGGTGCTCACATTCAGGGGTTGGTCCTCGAGATTTGGAAACATTTTCGAATTCCCGATCCAAGGCCAGTTGATTTTTCAGGACAAATTTCTGCAAATGATTCGTTCTTTATCTTATATTCGATAGATCTCATCCAGATTGCATCGATACTTTCAAGCCGTCTTGGGGCTCGTGAGATTGATGGTATTAAATCCGTGAGGCTTGGCCCAAGAACGGTTGCATAGGGTATCGAACTGAGATCAGGGTCAGATCGCTGCAATGGTCACGATGGATATGATCCTAATTCTTTGCATCCTGCTCGAAGAGTAAAATGAAGTTGGCATTCTCCTGGATCGACTGCCGCGGAATCTTAAAGTAATTTTGGCAGATGAAGAAGCAATCCACGTTATTATGACGACCGCGCACGCAGTAATCTTGGCACTTGCTCTGCTTGCTCAGCATCAAGTCGTCAAACACCATGAGATTTTTTCGAATGGGGTCGAGGTCGAGGTCGCGAGGGTCGGGCACGACTCTAACTCTAACCCTTTTTCCTAAATATAACTCTAACCCTTTCCCTGTCTTATCAACCCTAACCTTTTCCCTAAATATAGTCCTTACCCTTTCCCTGACTATAACTCTAACCATTTCCCTAAATATAACCCGTACCCTTTCACTGATTATAACCCTAACCATTTCCCTAAATATAACTCTAACCGTTTCCATGACTATAACTCTAACCTTTTCCATGACTATAATGCTGACTATTTCCCTAAATATAACCGTAACCCTTTCTCTAACTATAACCCTAACCCTTTCCCTGACTATTACCCTAACCATTTCTCTAAATATAACCCTAACCATTTCCCTAAATATAACCCTAACCCTTTCTCTTGACTATAACCATGATAACCCTACTATTTCCTTGACTATAACCATTAACTTTCCGTTAATAATTATCCCAATCTCCTTCCCTGAACATAACCTTAGCCCTCTTCATTAATATAACCCTTTTCCTTACTATAACCCTAACCCTTATTCTGACTACAACCCTAACCCTTTTCCTTAATATAACCCTTTACACCATTTAAATTCTAATATTTTTCCTGAATATAACCATAGCCCTTTAACTGAATTTAATCAAATCTATTAAATTACCCTGCCTTTTATCTTATATTTAACCATTCTTTATCATATTATTAGACTGTTTGGGATATTCTCCGTAATTCTCTGCTGACTTTTTCCTGAGTTTAAACTGCTTAGTAAATTTTACACAATTCTCCAATTGATTTTTTCCCTAAGTATTAGATTGCTAGGTAGATTCTCCGCAATACCCCACTGAATTTTTCCTAGATATTAGACTGCTTGGTAGATATTACGCAATTCAAGAAATGTTTAAATACTGTAAACGTATTAATATTGGCGGTTGCTCTCCGCAATTCTCCACTCACTTTTTCCTATGTATTATACAGCCTGCCAGGATCTACGCTAACTGGCCCTATTAATAAGTATTGGACTACTTGTGATATCGCCGCCTTTTCTTAAGTATTAGATTCTCCGCTGACACTTCCTTATGTATTATACTGCCTTGGAGATTTTTCCACAATTCTCTGCCAACTTTCTCTAAGTATATATACTTCTTGAAAGATTCTCTGCAATTCTCAAACGACTTTTTCTAAGTATCATAAAACTGAAAGATTCTCCACAATTATTCACTGACCTTTTCCTTAGTATAAGATTTCTTTGGAGATTCACAATTCTCCTCTTATTTTTTTTAGTACATAAGTAGAATGCATAGGAGATTTTTATGTTAGTATTTTTCATGATCTCTTACATGGAGTATAAACCTCATCTCGGCCCGGATACAATGTATCTCGTCAAAATACTAGACTTGTCGTTCGAAATATTAAATTTTTGGCCAAAAACCCATATTTACGAGATCAAAATTCGTTTGAAATTTGGATTTTAATTACCGATCGTCATATCACTAAAGGTCTCGGTCGCTGCTAAGGAGCAAGATTTGAAGCTCTTGCACTGAAAACCCTAATAGCTGTTTTTTAGTCAGGAGTCATCCATGCACTATTATGATTTGGGGGATTTGATGTCATAAAACCTAATAACTGAATCACTGAGAAAATGTAATTTGTTAAAATTTCGTTAATTTTTTACTACATTTAGAATATCTTAAGTGCAATGTGAAGCCGAACTTTGAATGTCAGTTAAAAAGGTACGTTTTAACACTGATTCAGATGTTGGAATTCACGTTCCTACTAATCGATTCATTCTTACTAGGCCCAAGCTCTTAGTGGGATGAAACTGAGAAATTTAAATGGCTTACAAAATGAAATTCCACAGGAAACTTAATCTTATGGTTTTGACACTATATTTCATCTCTTGTCGTGAATTGTTAAAATAAGGAAACATCTCGACGAAATTGCAGGGTCGAAAAACATACAATACGATATAAGCAAGTAACTAGGTTTCATGCACAGCCGGAATTATGGCTTTTCAGCGAATGCAAGCTACAATATATCTCGTAGTTGAAGTAGGGGCTTTCAAGAGACTATTCATCCCAAACATGATTGAGATAAGGGGTATTTGAGCGAGAAAACTACAAAATCGAACAAGAAGACGGTATCTAGACATTATGTCAGAATTCCTGATTTTATGCCATAGTTTAACAATCTGTTATAACGAATTCTCGAATTTGTTATATCGAATTCTATAATTTGCTATATCAAATTCTAAAATCTGTTATAACGAATTCAACAATTAGTTATAACGAATTAATTTCGTTAAATTCGTTATAACAAATTCAAAATTTGTTAAAACGAATTCTTTAATTTGATATAACGAATTAAATTTGTTATAACAAATTCAAAAATCTGTTATAACGAATTCAAAAATTTGTTATAACGAATTAAATTCGTGATAACAAATTCCAGAAATTGTTATAACGAATTAAAAAAAAAAATGGATAGGTCCTATATGGGCTACCGTGAAAACCTCGCTGAAATTATCACTTAAATCATTCTTGTACACGATAGGCATCGAATATTGCATTTTGGGAAATATTTGTACACACAATATTTAATTTAAAAAAATGTCCCATTTTCACCAACAAAAAAATGAGTTTCAGAACGGATTGAAGGAGTGGTCTGACAGATTCGTAGAATAAGATTTTCGTACTTAACAATTTGAAAACAATGTTTAAAGCAAAATATTATACTTTTATTCACACACTTTTGTGCATAATACTTGCAAACTTCAAATTACGAATATTCCATATTTGAGCACGACGTCAGATGTCGGTAATATTCCTAACAGCGTTGATAGAATCAAATACTATGGAACGCAATCAAAATAAGTTGGGTAGATAGTTTGTAAAAAAATTACAATCAAATTAATCATTAATAATAATGTATTTTACTCTATAGTGAACACTTTTCAAAAACAAATAGTTTGTAATTTGTATGCCCCAAGGTATAAATAGGAACATTCACCAATCAAACAATTATTGATCTATTAAAAAGATCACCATGCATTTGGTCTATTGTACCTATTGATGTTTTGGAATGATCAAATCCTGAGGTACTCCGCCCAGTCAACCTAAATTTAATTTAATTTAAATTTAGTTTACAATAATATGTAAACTTACTATAATATGTAAGGAAGTTGCTAATACATTTGTACATATTGTTCACCATAAAATCTCGGATTAAAAATGAAGATGAATTATGGCCGCTTTAAACATACATAATATATAAATGTTTGCCAGTTACACTCAATTCCGGATTACCGTGACATGATAGACTAGCAAACATGCAAGCAAATTGACAAACCATCTACCCAACTTACAGATTGGTCATAATGAGTCTTTGTTGTACATGTATCATCAAATCTTTTCACAAACTATCAGTCACATTTGACAAATTTATAATCCTCGTGTTTGCATCACCTAATCCAATCATTTAAACAATAAAGTGATTTAAGACACCATTTCCTTTACTTATCACTGACATATATACCGAAGCTTATTAGAAAATTGTTTTTATCTGGATTTTTCAGGATAGTAACCTCGGTCATGTAGGTCGAAGCATTTCTGAAAGTTTATAAATTAAATGAATATGGAGATCAAATTTCATTATAGTCCCTTGAAAAATAAACAGCTTAGGTAAGAAAACAAAGTAAGGCTCATGCATATGACAACACGTTTGTATGTTTATCAGTTAAATTGTCATTTGAACAAAATGCACTAAACACCGTAGTAGAATACTGAGGGAACAATTTGCAAGATATTTGCTTAAATCCAAGTCTAGAGACATTGCATAAAAATGTAAGACTAAAGACGAAGGAAAATATATGTTCCTCAGTATGAAGTGAATGCATGGCATTAACTTTTCAGATGTGAATTGCATATTTCATACTCTGTGGAGGTAGTTATACTGCTGGAAAGAAAATAAAAATTCGAATTTTGGAAGTTTTGTAATATAGCCTTGACTTTAAACTTCAATCTCTTTCAATGAACAACAAAATGCATGAATCAGGGATAGGTGTCTTTTTTTCATTATCACAAAGGGAATTTTATTTCCTTCGGATTATTAAGATAGAGCATGTCGTACATGTGACTTTTTGTTTTTTTTTGTTTGTTTGTGTTTTTTTTTGTTTTTGTTTTTGTTTTTTTTTTATCTGTTTTTTTTTAGTTATTATTATTCTTTTTTTTTGCTTTGTTTTGTGTGTGTGTGTTTTTTTTTTTTTCGCTTTGTGTGTTTTTAATATTTTTATTTATCTTAGTTACTGTAATTTCTAATTCAAGGAGTCACCCTTTCTCATAAGCAGGGCACTGTATAAAGTCCCTGCTTCAATAAAGAAAATTGAAAATCAAGACAAAAATCTAGTATAAAGGAGGAGCTAATATCCAAATTAATACATAATTTAGTAATGAACAAGGGTCAAAACGTCATTTATAATCTTCATGTTTGCATCTACTAATTCAATCAGATTAATTACGAAATCTTTGTTCGCTTAATTCATGTGATTGGATTAATTGGTACAAACATGAGGATTTTCAATTTGTCAAGTGTGACTGATAGTTTGTGAAAAGATTTGACGACACAACAAAGACTCATTATGACCAATCTGTAAGTTGGGTAGATGGTTTTTCAATTTGCTTGCATGCTTGCTAGTCTATCATGTCACGGTAATCCGGAATTGGGTGTAAAGTAAAATTAAAAAAACTATAATTAACTATGAGAGGATATTACCAATTGTTTTATTGTTTTTCTGTATAAAATTGTATTTTATTACACACTTGTCTGAGAAAAAAGCTGATTTTAATATTCATCAATCATCACGAGTAAGTTCTGTGGAAATTTGGAAGTGTAAAATTGTACTCTAAAAAATCTTAACCTCTTAAAATTTTATTCATCCGATTATTTTTTCAGTATATTTAATTTTAATTCATGCCTTTATTTGTTACTTTAACATTGAAATATCAAAGAACGTAGTGACTCTAAAGCGGATAATTTTAGTCAACAAAGTGACGAATACCCCACCCCCCCCAAAAAAAAACAAACAAATGAAAGGTCGTGCGTAACATGAATCTTGGCAATCACTTGTAAATGTTAAGAAAGGATTCAATGCCATTTTTTGTTTACTGTTGATAGCTAGTGACCATTAGTGAATAATATTGTTAAATATATTATGTACTTCATTGTAAAGGTACTCGTCTTGGTAAGTTGGACTTTTTTCTAGTTTGATTTTTACTGTTAGTCTTTTTGTGTATTTATTGTTTAGCCATTCACCACACATAGGCTAGGGGTTTGGATCCAAGAAAACGAGTTTAACCCCATCGCAATTTTTGCGCCTGTCCCAAGTCAGGAAAATGTTGGTAATTGGCTTGTCCTTGTCTTCTTATAAAATTTTCGTTTCTTGATATTCGGGTTATTGGATGTGATTTGTTTCCATTTATTTAAACACTTTTTTGCTTTTTTGAGGGCCATTTAGGGCTTGCTATATGGTGTGAGGTTCCTCATTGTGTTGAAGACCGTACGGTGACTCCCAGATGCTTTGTTTTGGATCGTTTTAACCTGGAGATGGGATTTTGTCTCCTTGACAATTATTCCATTTCCCGTCTTTTTCATAAATATATTGTTATTGTTACTAAGAAATTGACACGTGGAAAATAGAACATTGGCTTAGCTGACATATGAAAAAGACATTCATGTTGAAGATTCACTTCATTCAATGTATGTAGTAGAAGTAATTTTAAAACGTTCAGGTAATAAATTGGGCAAAACGACCTTAAACCATATGTTACCTTGCCCTGCGTTTGGTTTTAAAATATTCACCAATAAAAATTTCGAACAAAGTAAGTCGTTTTCCAGACCGACTGATATTTTTTGAAAATTTTATTTTGTTTGTTCTCCATCAGCCTTTGCACATCTTAATATTGATTTTATTTGCACTGATGAGACATAAAATGTCGAACTGTCAATATGCAGAACGTAAATTAACTTATTATAACGGTATTGTGGTATTTACCACAAGAAAAGATTCGATCAAATTTATTGACAATGTGTTCATTGTGTATATGTAAATATATTTTAGGGAAGAAAGGTCTTCATAATTCAGTATTTTCAGTAATTTCGTTCAATTATAGAATTCTGTTAATGTAGTGTCCCAATATTTGAACCTTACTAAGAAACATTAATGACAATGAACTAAACTTGGTTGACAGATAAATCAATATACATTTAATAAGCATAATCATGAATGTCCTCCCTTCTGCAACAGTGTCGCTGACAGATATTACAAACAATTTATTCCAGTTGAATTTCAATTCACTTCACGTTCCATTGAAGATCAGATGAAATCAAAATCACAAATCAGTGCGTCAGGTATATATGTACTAATGAATAATTACGTAACCAAGTTTAAATTTTGCATTTGGCAGTTCCGACAACTTATTTTACTTCCTTTAAAGAGGTACCCATCACTTCAATATGGAAAAAAACAAAACTCATATGTCAAGACCTATCCAACATTTTAAACTATTAATAGGTTTGTACTTGTATTAATATGAAAAAGAAAGGAAATGGGGAAAATGTCAAAGAGACAACATCCAATCTGGTTAAAAAAGCATCTAGGGGTCACCATGCAGTCTTGAACACAGTGAGACACATCACACCATATAGCAAGCCCTAAATGGTCCCACAAAAAGGGGGCAAAATGGAATAAATAAATAACCCGAATATCAAGAATTAAAATTTTATAAGAAGACGACCAACAAATTCCTGACTTGAGACAGGCGCAAAAATTGCGGTGCGGTTAAACTCGTTTTCTAAGATCCTAACCCTCCCCTATGTGTGGTGAATGGCTAAAAATAATTACACAAAAAGACTTCTAGTAAAAATCAAACTAGAAACAAGTCCCATTTACCTTTACAATGAAGTAGATAAAGCAATAATGTTCATTTAAATAGATATAGGAAAAAATTCTAAACGTTCAGGTGAGAAATTGGGCAAAAATGACCTAGAAACATATGTTATTA
Organism: Modiolus philippinarum; assembly: GCA_002080025.1. Taxonomy (NCBI): domain Eukaryota; kingdom Metazoa; phylum Mollusca; class Bivalvia; order Mytilida; family Modiolidae; genus Modiolus; species Modiolus philippinarum. The sequence continues at coordinate 122,302 of MJUU01062705.1, forward strand.
GATGAACCAGTGTTAAATTGCTCTGTGTTCGGGTTTATAAGTATTCTTCCATAACAATTTTGAGCAAAACTTGGCGTTTTCCAGACCAATTGATCTTTTTTAGTTCAGTGTTTACAACAAGAAAAGAGCTAGTCACATTTATTGACAATTTGTGTATTGTGTATTTGTAAATTCTATTTGATATTTGATAAAACATAATTCAGTACTTAATTTCTTGTATCATCAGAAATACACGCAAATAATTCATGTCAATAGAGTGTCCGAATTTAAGACTTTAGTGGCACAATAATGGGGAAACAATTAATGTAGTGTCCCAATATTTGAACCATACTAAGAAAAAAATAATTACAATGAACCAAACTTAGTTGACAGATAAATCAATTTACCTTGTAGAAGAATAATCATGAATGTCCTAACCTTCTGTACCAGTGTCGTAGCTAGATATTACCAACAATTTATTCCAGTTGAATTTCCATTCACTTCACATTCCGTTGAAGATCATATAACCAGAAAGTTCCACTTCAGTGCAACAGCTATATATAATCACGAATAATGAATAACGAAGTTTAAATTCTGCAGGTGACAGTTTCGACAACATATATTACTTCCGTTAAGGTAGGCATCATTTAGCAATGAAAAAAACCTAACTTCTATGTTACGACAAACAAGGAAAGCCCTTGAGGACTTTATTCCCCGTGTTATTTAGATAAAAATGAGTTTTTAATATTATAAAATCCATTTTAATAATACAAAATCATGTTTTTACATTAAAAATTCGTCGGATTTTGATATTGAAAATTGATTCTTTTAAATATTTTAATTGGTTCTGAAATATAAAAAAAAATTTCTGATATAAGAAATTCATTCAATTTCTTAACATTAAAAATGCGCTACGCCGAGCTTTGCATGAGGAAGATACTCTTTTGTTTTAAACAAATCGAATTGAAGTTCTCGGCCGTTTAACACTGAATTCCCACGCCACATCATTGAAACAGGATAACATTTTATCTTTATATTTATAAAATATTTTCTTTATATTCTTACGAGACTGAATTTCTTCAAAAACTGGTGAAAGATCACAAAATAAAAGATGCTAGATCCTTCAATATCACAAATATATTGATGATGTTCGTTTCATCAAAATGTATCTTAATTTGCTACAGGGATTCCTTTAATATAGCCGCCAAAACTAGTGATAATGGAAACGACAAAAGCCACCAGATATACATCTTTTTTTAACTAACTTCTCGAATTTGACGATAAAGGTCATCTCAGTACTAAAATTTACGACAAAAGGGTCGATTTTTATTTAAAATAATCAAAATTCCGATTTTTATTTCAAATAATCAAGTTCCCTATTACGGACAGAATTATTACAACTTCTCCTGCATATGAAATGTATGTTTCACAGCTGATGCGTTACGCGAGAGCTGAAACAAATTATACAGACTTTCTCATTAACATAGTTATCTCCGTCAACACATCAATTTTACAACTTTTTTTTCCTACGAGCCCCGCTTTTTTTATAAGTGTTAGTTTAGCATCCAACTGTGGTGAATAGCAGTCCTGGATAATTGGCTAACTAATTGTGCTGGAATGCTCTATTTCTATCAGCAAGTTTGGTAGAGAGAAATTAAAATGAAATATCCAGTTTGCGAACATTTTTGATATATAAAAAAAAAACCCTTTTAGGAAAATTTTTTGAATTTCGCACAAAATATAAGATGAAGAACAACAATAAAAGCGTTATTCCATTGCTGTGTTTTACAATGTATTTGTAGAGATTTTGTCTCATTCGCATTTACTCCATATCCCTTCATTGTTAAGCAAATCTAACAAAAAATTGTTATAAATGGCCTGGAACCTTTTTTTTCTGAAGCCGTGTTTGTACCCCATTGCGGATTCAATGGGGGGGGGGGGGGGGGGGGGGGGGGGGGGGGNGAGTTGTCCGGGAGTGAACCCCCCTTTTTTGTAGACATTCATGTGTTTTTTAATGAATATTGTGATGTTTTACTAAGAAATATAAAAAAAATCATGTATTTTTAATGAATATCCCGATGTTTTACTAAAAAATACCCCCCAAATATTCACGACTCACTCTGCTGGTTGAAATTTCCTTTCACTTCTTAATTGGAACCCCTTTTTAAATTCCCTGGATCCGCACCTGAAAACCTCCTTTTCAGAGGCTTGATCATGAGTAAATATTTTTCTCTTTCATTAAGCTGTTGACCTCTGAAAGGCGAAACTTTTTAATCATCATGAAACTCTTGAGCTGAAAGTTTTCTCTTGTAAAACAAGATGTCAGGAGATAGCAAAGAAATAAAAGGACTTTATTACTGCACCCATGACCAAGAAAGACATGGATGTAGCGTTGCTCGACAATTAGCAAAGAATTCCGCTTAAACCGGTGCTAGGGGCCGTCTTGAACTTACTATGAGGTATGAGCAAAGCTCATTGTTGAAGGCCTCATGGTGACTTCAAACTGAAGAACAACAATAATGCTTGTTTTTTACCATGTATTTGTAGAGACTTTGTCTCATGTGCATTTACTCCATATCCTTCTATTCACCATTTAGAATTTGGAATATTGGGTTTTAACTTCCAAGCACAATTATTTTAATGTGTTTCTGTTCATGAAACGATAATATTTGCCTTGAGAGTTTTATGTATGACCTATACTGATGACACATAAATTGCCGAAATGGTCATTATTGCTGGATGTAACAGAACGTGTTATAAAAACGTAAACAGTATTTCAACTTATTTCAATACGCAAAAAATTAGAAATACAGGTACATAATTATAAAAAGTCATTTTGTCCAGTCGTGACAAGGTACCCTGACCATGATAATCTAAATAATTTGTTTTTATATATATTAAATAAAAAACCCTTTTTTTAATTTTTTTTTTCAGAAATCTGCGACATTCGTCTTGTCAGTCATTGTTGTACAAACAACCCGATATTAGTTAATTAGGATCAATTCTCAACTGACCATTGTAAACGGTTATAGATAAAAGACAATTGTACTCTTGGTCAGAGATTGAACCAGGATTTCAACACATGCCGGGGTTGGGGCACGTGCCCCTTTGGCCTCCCGCTGGATCCGCCACTGCAAGGTACAGATATATTAACAAAATATATATTATACAATTTATAATTTCCGAAAGAAAGTGAACATGCAATTAACAATTTGTCGAAATGCGCATATGCAGAAAGTAAATTCACAGTAACTTCAGTATTTAGTTACAGTAACAACCTAAGATATTCAAATAGGTTATGGTATTCATCAACCAACTGTTGTTGTTGGCATATGCGACAGTTCCTATCCTCTCAGTCTATGCTTTGCCAACGCCCAGATTCAATAGGTAAATTATGATTACTAGTTCAAAAACGACATAATAAAAACAAATCTCGGTCTTTTAAGTGATCTAAAGAATTTTTGAACTCTAAACGATTCTTGAAAATTCTATAGTTCATAGCTTTCGGAGAATTTTCAACAGATGTAATCCGAAACTAAATTGATCAATTAAATTCATTTTAATAATTTTAGTCAACCACTCTTCTGAGATACAAATACGAAAGATGAAATATCCAATCCACTATTATCTAAGTTTTTTTAATGCAATTAACCAAAAACCTCCCCTACTGTGATTAAAATTATAAGGTAACATATAGCTTAGGAAAAAAAGTTTACTTCCTTCCCCATGATTATTTTACACCAGAATTTTATCATACGAACTTTTTTATCAATACTTATTGGATATCGTCCCGATTCGCCATAGACCATATAATCAAGTGTAGAACTTTTCAAATGAAAAAGCAGTTTACAAAATTTAAGATGGACCCATGCAATTACCTCATTCTGTCCAAATCCCTATATTTCACACCCGTAAAGTAATCTAGGTTTCACAATGCTGTCAAATAATTCTAATTGACATTTAATTGAAATATTATACGTTCTATCCTTTTTCAGTACACCATACATAACTTTTGTTCCCTTATTAACCAGCTCTTTCTTGCCAATATTGAATGTCCTAGTTCTACTCAATTTGATAACAAGATAAGAAAAATCTTTGACTATTTTCAATTCCTTACACCCAAAAAGGGAATGATTATCAAGGTTAGGCCTACCCTTGGAAAATATCAAACCTTTGTTTTCTCTATGTTTACTTTTAACCTACACTTACAACTATATTCATAAAACAATTAAGAGAATTTTGCAGATCATCTGCAGATTCAGCCAATAAAACAGTATCTTCTGCATACATGAAAACAAAAACTTTTACAAAACAGATAAGTTCATTTTCCAATTCACCAGCAAGTGATTTTAAACCAACAGTGTCCCGTCAGAAATGATTTTAAATCATTTAAATATACAGAAAAGATAAAAGGTGATAAAATCTCGCCCTTTCTTACGCCATTGCCACAAGTAAAAAATTCAGAAAATTCATTATTATATATTCTTGATTTTACATCATTATACATACTAACTATAATGAGATACATCTAACCATTAACTAAATAATAAATCATACCATAAATCTTCCCTTCAAAATCAATGAAAATGCAAAACATCTTTTTACGTTTTAGCCTTAAAAGTCAAAAAACAGAATCTGGTGGAATAGAAAAAAGAATGGAAACGGACGGTGAATGTGTCATATAGACAACGACCCAAGGGGAGTAATAACAACTCAAAGCCACCATAAGGTCTTCAATGAACGGTGAGGAAACCCCACACCCAACTTCAGGTCGGAGTCGGCCCCTAAATAAAGAGTAATCATGTTCAGCGAAATAAACATCATCCTAGACTCCTATAGACATAAAGTAAACTAACTAGAAAACAGAATATATACTATACCATGAATACTATCTTGTTCATAACCAAGCAAATTTTGGTTTATTTTTAACCATAGTACATATTTATTATCTGTTTTTATTTGTGTAATATATTATTATATTAGTTTTTGTATGCCAAAATGATTCCAACTGATTTTCTATGTGCAAAACATTTTCGATTTTTCATTTTTACTGTATAGCCTGGAATATCAATTACATTATAATCATTAGTTTCAATTAAACATACAATATCATACTCATATAGCAATTCAATAAATTAAAGATAATTTACCAATACCACAACAATTGAGAGTTAAAATATCAACAGTTTTTTTTATTATCAGCACTAATACTAGTATTTTTACTATTAAAAGAAAAATCACTTGACTGAGTAGAAGCACTATCATTAGAATAGTTAGGTAGACTACTGTCCGCTGTTTTTGTCCTCTATAAAATAATCTCCTCATACGTGGTCGTTTCCATCGTTTCCATTGGGGTCGAGACAACGGTGACGTCGACGAACAAGGGTTTCTCGAGATGGACCACTTCCCAACTGAAACCACACCATGAGAAGTTGTTGCACCTTCCATTGTATCACCTGGCGTATTCAGTTTGTTATCAATAAATAATCTATCCCTCACCATTTTCGTGTAACACCCTTCTCCACTGGCTTTCTCCAAAATGGGGTATAATTCCCTACGCTTATTTTCAATTTCCATAGGAAACTGCTGATTAATACCATAGGGTTTTCCTTTCAATTTTCTAGAATTTTTCTGCACATGAGCGACATCGTTGTGGTAGATAAAATGGGCCACAATAGGTCGATATTGTTTTTTATCTGATTCACTGTCAGCATCAGTACTTCTCCTGACAAATTGATAGACATTACCGAATTTAATAATCTATGTCAAGTTCTTGTCTGAAGAAAATTCGCAATATTTCTTCCGTATTTTCATATGGTGTTTCCTTCAGACCTGTAAATACTAGAGTGTTCTTCAAAGAATGACATTTTAAATCTAATAGTGAATCCTTCATTTCCTCTTTCTCCTTCTTTAAATTATCAAGTTCCTTTTGTATCTCGGACAACTGAGTTTGACAAGCGCTTTTTCTCTTTTGACCCTCGCTATTTCACTAGTGTTTACTTTACATGATTCTGTCGTTTCGTCAAACAGATTGCTCACAAGTGCCCTCGATATTACGTTCTAAATCTGTATTCTTTTGTTATATGTTTATAATCTCTTTTCCATTGTCGATACGTTCAAAGTAATTGATGACAAAGATTTTCTAATTTCATCAAATTCACATACTGATTTACTCATTTTTGGTTCAATACTGCTAAGTCTACACCCGTTTTTGTCATTAACTGAAAAAGGTTATTAAGTATGGAGTCTGTTTCATTTTGTCCGCACAGTACTTCCCTACTTTCATTAATATTTTTGAAGTTTCCTGAGTTTGTGTCAACGGTTGAGGTTGTTGAGATGGTAAATGTGGTCTCTGTGATCCCGTTTGATTTATAATTTCTACTTTACCAAAGGAGTTCCCCGAGTTCAACTTTGGCGGCATATCTATGTTTACTTAACGTAGATCATTACTGTTGCGCTGTGCAATTCAATCGCGCATTAGAAAAATAAAGCGTCGGATTCGGGGTAGGTTTGACTTCCGAGCTGGGACAGTAATTTGACGGCTTTGTGGCGTCATAAATGAATGACGATGTGAAACGTCATATTTCGTTTACTTTGCCGTGAAGTAACTCCCTTTTCCCGTAAAAATTATTAATCCGGAAACATTGTAAAATATCTCCGTTAAAAGCAAGATGACATATACATTTGTTAAATGTAATCAATGAATTACATCATAAACTTTCTGTTCACAAAAATACATCAAATTCTCATGGATAAAAAGTTCATTTCTATTAAGCTAAAAATTGCCTTTCTATATTTTCTCCGTGCATTCTATGTAAATTTAAATTTAGTTGAAAATATGGCTAAGAATGAGAAAACTCTGATCTCAATTCTAGAAAAAGCCAGCACGGTGACCCATACTTTTTATAACAGATTTCTGGTAAGAAGGATTGGTTCTTCAATTGTGCCGACTTACAACAAAATCTCATGGGTATGAATGGTAATATCTACCTTAAATCAGATGTACTATTGTAGACCCCCAAATCGTTCGATACAAATTATATTTCGTTACGCATGATTACAGAATGTAAACAAATGAGACCCAGGTTTACACAAAAATTAAATGATGTCTATGTACGTATTATCACAACTTCCCAGCATCCAAGATGAGATGTCAGGCCCTCCAACAGTCCAATGCACGTTCCCAAACAATAACCGATGATAAATAGTAGACTATACTTTACATTATTTACATGATTACCAGGCTTCACACAATAGGACAATAATAATACACAATTTTATTATGGCATAGGTAATTTGATAAGTACAGGCCGCCAAAAAAATAAAACAGCTATTATATTATATGGAAAAGCATAAATATTTAACAAGCATGCATGAAAACGATATCATGCAAAAACTCGAATTGAAGTTGGCATGGACGTAATAAATCAAACGAAGAAAAAATTCAAATGTGTCGCGAAATCGAAACAAAGGGTATATATATGTGAGCTGTGTGTAACCCAGCAACTAATGACTGACTAATCAAATGAATCACACGGTTATAATACATGAGAACCAGGAAGTAAACAGTGCTACACGTGGTAATTATTTATTTTTAGACAAAAATAACACAATTACCAGGCTTCACACAATAAGACAATAATAATACACAATTTTATTATGGCATAGGTAATTTAGTATTTGGTACAGACAGCTCAAATATATATATTAAATTAATAATTGAATATGTAGAAAAGGCAAGCATACTTATCAAAGTATGAATACAGGCGACTAGCACAAGAGGTTAGAGGTTAGAAATAAAAACTTGATTGAATAATAATATCAACAGAGAAAACCAGTCGCCATTTTTTAGCCACAGGCCGCCAAAAAAAAAAATAATAATAAATAGAATAAACAGCTATGTTGAACAGAGTAAAATTAATATGTATTATATGGAAAAGCATAAATATTTAACAAGCATTCATGAAAACGACCATGCAAAAACTCGAATTGAAGTTGGCATGGACGTAATAAATCAAACGAAGAAAAATTTCAAATGTGCCGCGAAATTGAAACAAAGGGTATATATATGTGAGCTGTGTGTAACCTAGCAACTAATGACTGACCAATCAAATGAATGACATGTTCGGAACACATTGGATATAATACATATGAACCAGGAAGTAAACAGTGCTACACGTGGTAATTTTTTATTTTTAGACAAAAATAACACAAATATCATGAGCTCAACTCCTCCCTTTTGGAACTCCCTTAATCAAGGCCTCAAAAAATCCGTCTTATACGATCATTAAAAAAGTTTTTTAATAGAAATCAGCCCTTTGTTGAAAAATTTGAAGTTTCGGTCCGATTCAAGATTCTTTCTTAACGTAATACTGGGATGATCATTTCTTTTTACTGTCTATGTCCTTTAAATGGCAATTGCTGTTGAGTTGCTTCCGGAAATTACAACAATGGAAGGGGAGGCGTTGCTGGGCATAATACCGATGTAACGCCTGAAATGCCTGTTCCAAATCTGGACGACTGTTGCGGTCGACAATCTTGCCGGTTGTTTCCACCTGATTTTTCTTGTCTCGTGGACTTCGGCTCTTGACCACTCTGTTCGGCAATTTTGTTTTTACCCACATCGTATAAGTGTTTAATTTCGGTTGTTTATATTTTTTAATGCAGCTCATTCATTTGTCATTCATACTTGTCTTGTATTAGTCTTATTTGTCTTGAAAGCATGACAACAGTAATATTAACACTATGCCCTGGTATCCGATGTTATACATAACTGCCCACCCTACCGATTTACTTGGTTGACTACAGATTTAATGGAACAATTTAATAGGAATCACTTACTTGAACCAGTCCATGGACTAAATAGGTTATTCAGCCTAAATAAAGGCTATTATTATTATTATTATTATTATTATCATTATAACAATGGCCAAAAATTACAATCACATGCCCAATTTTCCCAGGAAACTGCACGCAAAAGAAATATTTTACGAAAGGATATGGAGTAAATGAACATGAGATCATAACACATATGTTAACTCCGACTGCAATAATTTTCATGAGCTGTATGGCCATTTCGGAAATTAATTCCTCGGAAATTAATTCCAAGAAAAAGACAAACTTAGACAATGATAGGCATTCGGGATAGCCGGGCTTGGTACTGACACAAGAAAGAGCTAGTGGTAGGGTCAAACCGATTTATGTCACCCAAACCTCTCATTTTCTCTCTCACGTTTCCCAATAGTATATAAAACACATACTAAAAAATCCCAAAACAGATAGACTACTAACTCCAAGATCTCAATTTTGAAGGCAAAACATAATTTAGAAAGATGGGCCCAGGGGTGTTCGCGGCTAAACTTCCGGATAGGTCAAGAGCCTAGTCTGCGGGTAATACACTGCCACACTATACGGCAAAAAACTTTCCAAAGGTTTGGTGAAGAATCATCATTGAATTCAGTAGACCTCAACAGTTTGTCAGTGAGTGGCCAGTACCTGTACAATCTCCCTAAGCCAATTTAACGGACCCGTGCAGAATTTCCCGTCAATATCTCCTTAAGGCAAAGTGTACGTAATTCAACGCCTCTAGCGGATTGCGGGAGTAATGACGTGCCTCGTTAGTAACGTCATGCTTGAAAAATGGACGGCGTCGAAATGTTATCGAGATCAATGTTATCGTGATGGGTCTGTTGACTTGAAATTTTCAATGGAAATGTATAAATGGTCAGTCCAGATATTTTAGAAATTGACCAGACATTACAATAAGACCGGTGAAAGATTTTGGAACTGTTAGTGCTGTTATATACTTTGAAATGTCAGGTACATTACGGTGTTCATTTATTCATACAGTAACAGATAGACACGAGGGAGAATAACTGATATTTATAAAATAGTGTATAATTTTTCAATAACCAGTTGTAATAAAAGTCCATGCTAATTTTAGCCGACATTGAATCCTTCTAATATAAGATTTAAAAAGGTTTGAGTGAATAAAAAAAAACGCAAATATAAACAGAGGAATAAAAGAAACAAATGAATGTATCAATAAATATCGAAATTACAGTAAATTTAGTACCAAAGTTACTATAATTTTAATGCCGAAGTTATTGTAAATTCAGTTCGGAAATTACTATAAATACTGTCAATTCATGTCGGATATTACTGTTTATTAAACCGTCCTGTAATTTTAGTACCATGTATAGTTTTTGTAAATTGTGTAGCTCAGTTTCTGTAATTTGACATGTTCTACAGATGTTACGTTGAATTTAATACCAAAAGTCAAAAGTTACTGTAAGTTTAGTATCGAAGTTATTGTACATTTCGTACAGAAGTTAAAGTCCCACTGAAATTGCTGTAATGTTAGTTCTGTATAACTATAGTACGTTTTCACCCCGATTTCCCGTCATTAAAATGAGCAAATCCCGAAATCCCGGACATTTTGCCCCGGAACTGAGATCGTATTTAAAAAAACAAATTTTTGCCAGTCCCGTTAATAACATTACCATAAAATTACGATTTCACAGGTCTAAAAATGACTCTTTTTTTTGTCCCGATGACAATTTCATCCCGAATTCCCGGCCTCTAAAAAAGGCCATCCGATTTCCCGAAGTTACAAATGGTTAATCCCAGCATCCCAAAAATGGTCTTGCCATCCCCTTGCTGTACCGAATTACTGTAATCTAGTAACGATGATACAAATACAGTTCGTAAATTATTGTTAATTTAGTTGGGAAATTTGTTTAAATTTAATTAGTAATTTAGTTCGGAAATTAACATAATGTTCTTCGGAAATTACTATCAATTTAATTATTATTCAATTCAACTTATTAATTATTATTTAATTCAACTTAATTTTGTGCCAAAACTTTTGTAACTTCAGTATTTACTATTACAATTGTGTTTAATTTAGTACCGAAGTCACCGTAAATTTATGTGGTAGACAGGTGGGTGCCTTTCTCCTTACTCCCGTCCAATTCGGTCTCCTTTATCTCACCCCTATCTCCTTTCTTATGGTCTCTCTTTACTATGTCCACCCCCTTCACATTGGTTCCAAAGGTATTTTGAATCTAGTATCGAAGGGCGGGGGGGGGTCTCATTCTGGAATCCCGGCTTTATTTTTTTAACGAATTCCCAAACTACAAAGAAACTTAGAGACTGATGAAATCCCGATTCACGGTAAAGTTATTTCTTGAAATCCTGGGCTTAAATCATAAAAATCCCGAAATCCCGGGCTTAAAAGCATATTATCCCGACATCCCGAAAAAGGGCCGACCCCCTCTAGCATCGAAGTAGTACCTGATATACATGTGCAGTTACCTTATTTTTTTGCGCTGGATTTTTTTCTCTTTGCTTTGGGGTGGTTAGTTTGTAATTATGTGTTTAGTTTATTTTATACAGCTATAAAAGAACTTACTTTGCATTGCAAAATATTCATCTTCTGCGTAGAAATATCTTTAGCAATGGACCCGGATCCGGAGTATTTCGAGGTGTAAAACAACTTCGATCTATTGTTTCGTTATATTTTTATTTCAAATGAAGCACATTTATCATAGACCAACTAACAAGATTTTGGACGATTTTTGGGCTTATTTTGAAAACGGTCCAACATAGTCTCGTCCTCGATAAAACGGTCCAACATAGTCTCGTCCTCGATAAAGTTCATCGCTGAATGGCTATACTTCTTAGTATCGTCTTCCGGCAGAGTTTGTCATTATTCTAATTTTATATAAATTGATGCAATGTACGTTTTACTTCTATTTTTAAAAATCTAAAGTTTGATACAATAGCAAAGCGCAAAAAGATAATAAATTCGAACGATTTTGAAATATTATATATACAATTTATAAGTTCGGTAAGTAATAATCGAACTAAAATTTATTGTACTACAACGGGTAATTGCGACAATCTCATCGGAAGATCTGTAAAGGCTCATTTGAATTCGGTTTTCTGATGAATGTTGGTGCATATAAAACCCGACAACAGTCTACTGAAGTCAACAAACACAAAAAAAGATAATCTTTAGTGCCATGCGTTACAGTAATAAGGCAACGTCTTCAGTAACGTCGCCGGAAAAACGCATTTTTTACATCAAAATCTATCATTCAAAGCGATACATCTTGAAAACGAGCACGGTTGCTAAGGACTTTCTTTACATCAATGCATTCGAAATTAATTTTTCAATAAAAATAGCAAATTTTCAAAAAAATTGTTGGATAAATAAATTTGCAAGCACGATTTAAGTAAATGTAAAACCCGATATTTACGATTTTTCTCGATATATCCTTTGTAATTTAGTGTTTCGTGCAGTAAACTTCAAATAGTCATATCTCAAAAATTAAAATGGTGACCCCTAAATTTTTTTCGATTTTCGGTTATATATTTCCATGCACTATTTGTATACGAAATTAGACAAAAATCGTTGGAATAATTAATTACGTACACTTCGCCTTAACTGTAAAAATGAAAGTAACGTCAGAGTTTTACTGGATTTAGTATTCATTATTATTTATTATTCATTCTTGACAATTTTTAACAATTCTGATTTGGAGAAATGCCCGTAGTAATAGTATCTGTTTACGATAGTCTAAAAACTAGGAATTGTCAATAGTAAGGATATCGTCGATATACCTGCTGTATCAGTGAAAATTGAAATAAATTGATCAATGCTTTGCACGGTTCCATTTTGTCGTTTTTCATAAGCCCCGTTCGTAACAGAACAGAAAAGAGATCTGCAATGAGAAGTGCACCGTTTGTATCCATGAGAATTCCTATGACCTGTTTGTAAATGATTTTTAGATTTCTGCAAATATAAACTAACCCTTGCTAGCATATATTCCCGCTATTTTTTTTTTTCAATCGCCTTAGTTCAGTTTATTTTAGTACGGTGTCGGAGGGAGAATTTTTCAAGGATTTGGGTTATGGGAAAAAACTAATCAAATCATGTATCATTTAAAAGAGAAGAACGTGATGTATCGAAATGACGGTGTCTATAGTAAGACACAAGATATTCACACCTTACCTTAAAATTATGTCAACATTCGAAATAAGGGATTTTCTTATTAATTGTAGGTTTCTTATTTCATCTAAATTGATTGTGGAATGTCAATTTGAACCTACTTGTATAAAAAAAAAAAAAAAAAAAAAAAAAAAAAAAAAAAAAAAAAAAAAAACACAATCAAAATTTAAGGATATTTTACAAGGAACAAATTAGAGTTATCTCGCGTTGCACGTTTCAAATTCTACAAAACATTTCAAATAGGAGATATAACAAAATCACCGAACAGTGTTGTCAAGTGCTGAAGTCCATGAGTCCATGAGAAAAATAGACAGTTCAGGAGGAATCACCGAACAGTGTTGTCAAGTGCTGAAGTCCATGAGTCCATGAGAAAAATAGACAGTTCAGAAGGAACCATTGTAAACGGCAATGGTCGTACTGACTTGCTACAGGCATTTCAAATGACATGGTAGGCTAAACTGATTTTATGGCAAATGAATATTCAATATTTTTTGCGCCTACATGTATGTGAAATTGGGGTAATATTGGTTTATTTGTCTGTAACTAATGTCACTTCATGAAATATTGCTATTATATACGATAGGTACATGTAATTGCATTTCAATTAAAAACATTACTTCACATTCAATAAAAATTTCGTTAATTGAGAGTAACATTTTCTCCAACACAAAGGAACAAAAAAAATATCGAGGTAGAAGGAACACACGCGCTTGCAAGGCATTAAGGATGTTGTTTGTAAGAATATTTTGCAAGAAAAAAACATTTAGACAATAAGGCTTTATTATACTCGGACTGTAATTTTTAGAAAATATTGAAGCCTAACTGTGAAAGTAGACAATCATACATGTTCTCTGATTCCTGTCAGGAAAACATCTTAACTTATGACGATAATTGAATGATTTAAAGAGTTTTGGAAAAATAAGAGGTAGAAAAGCCAGCTATGCTATGGTTTTGTCGATTGGCCTAGGCTGAATTAACATAAGGTGTCTATACTGGCAAAGAGTGGCTAAGCCATTACAATACAACGGGGTTTGTGCAGAGCTGGCAGTAATAAATAACAAAATACCGAGGTTACTGTTAATTTTTTTTCTGCATATGCGCATTTCGACAACTTATGACTCAACAGTGCAGATCAAACCAAAACACTTGGAAGTCCATTAACCGAAAAAACGTGTAAAAGCTGATGGAGAACAAATAACCAAAAGGATCGAAATAGAAAAGCCAAAATTCAGCTAAGGACAGAGCTATGCATGAGGGAGGTACTTGTTATTTTTATATCAAATTTTATGAAATTTAGATATTGCATGTTTCAATAAATTCGGTTTTCGGGCCAGCAACGAAGTACTGACTACTGGGTTGGTGAATACCTTCGGGGACTAACAGTCCTCCAGCAGAGGCATTGGCTCAGTGGTATTAAACAACAAATACCGAAGTTACCGTGCCTTTAGTTCCTGCATATGGCAATTTGGACAACTTATGGCTATTGAGTTCAGATCAAATCAAAACATTTGGATTTCTATAAATGGAATTATGTGGAAAAAAATGATGGAGATCAATTTACCAATAGAATCTAAAAAGAAAGCCAAAACCAGCTTAGGGCAGATAAGATATTTGATAAAAATATGAAATGTACATATTTTATAAATGACAAAATACTGAAGTTACTGTGAATTGCGCACTTCAATAACTTAAAAGCAATATGAAAACGGCATGCCATACTTTATCAGCTTTACTGCTGGGATATCTATTACTGCAAAGTCAGTCTTCGCGGATATTTTCTGTTCGTCTGCTTTAGTGTTGCTGGTTTGATTTCATCCAATTTCATCAGTTTTCTGAATATGATTTTTTTCCCTTTTAATTATACGTTTGTGGATATTTCTTTGTAATCCACATTCAGATGATACGTTTTCGAACTTTTGTAAGACACTATATAAGGATCATCCATATTTTTCAAGTTTTGAGTCCTTTTTGGATTCCCTTTTTACGGTTGTGAAGCAAAACATTGTCTCAGATCTAGATCGGTTCTCCGTACATTTTGATAGGACCAGCATATTTTTTTTCGTTTTTCTCGGTTCTCCCCCTTCAAAGCATATTTTACGAGAGGATATGGAGTAAATGAACATGAGACCATAAAACGTATGTTAATTCCAACTGCAATTAGTTTTGATGAGCTGTATGGCCATTTCGGAAATTAATTCCTCATCAGCAGGCACTAGAACCCAAACATAGGAAATCCAAAAATTGCAGAAATGCTTATAATGCATAATGATGTACTGTAGCCTCGGTCCTCCCATTTGAGACAACTGTATTCTTTACAATTTTGTTCCTCATCTCTCTGTTTTGTTTGCTCAAATTTGAGAATCTTTTCATGAAGTCTTTTTGTTTGCGAGTGGCGATCAGAAAACCCCCATTAAGCCACTTTTGCATGTTTTGTGTATTGAAAATGCAAGAAAATTGATAATAAATCTCACACAGCTGGGAAAGTAATTGAAAACGGACAATCCAAGGACAATGACAAAATCGGAAAAACAAAGAATGAGTTAACGGCACAGAAAAGAGAAACAACGGCCGCAGTAGAATACCGAAGGAACAAAGGAGTGAAATTTACAAAAATCGAAGTCCAAAGACACGGCCAAAGCGAGAACACAGAAAACAATAATGTTAGACACAAAAAAAAACAATGAAGTTAGGCAGATACAAAGCACGAAGACACACACATATACAAAGATGAACAACACGGAACCAATAAAAAGAACCATGGTTGAGATCAGGTATATCTGAGTAAGCATAGCATGCTCCTGATAAGACATACGCCGTTTTAAGCATGTCAAAGTTAAATAAGGTAGATTTTTTTATCATGTATAGTTTTCCAGGGAAAAATCCCGAGAAAAACAGCTTCTACCTTACACAAAATACTTATTCCCCGAAGTTAATTTATAGTTTTTACCTCACAAATTGTAAAAAATATCCAGTATGTTTAGTTCATTTTAATTACAAATGATCAGAAATCAGAAGAAAATTTCAATTATAAAGAAAAGCATTTATTTGCCAATCCTATATTTTCATTTGAAAGTAGAAAGTACATGTATTTTTGTTTTAAATGAGTTAATGCATATTCTTTATCTTCAGAACCATGGCTATTGCATCTACCAAGTACTTGTATAACGCAAAATTTAAAATCCCTTAACGCAGTAATTATGTAACAACACATACTGCAGCTTAATCTATGATTCATTAGTGAACCACCCAGGACATCAGCCGAGGAAAAGCAACACTTCCCTTACAATTTAATTGTGCTAATCTAATCAATTTCGTTCTATCGCATTTTCTTTGTCAGGTACATTCGCGTTAACAGGACACAATCTGGACTCAATTTCAATAGAAAAACAAATGATAACAAATTGTAAGCTATTAAAATAAAAATAGACATATATACTGATCATCATGATTGGACAATTATAAAACCATGCTATCTATGATCATTTCTTACTTGTTAATGTCAAGTTTAAATTAACAATTACATGCTGTTTCTCGAAAAAAAAAAAATCAGATTAATCGGCTTGATGAAGACAAGAGGAAACTAAATAAAAACTAAAGACAAAAAAAAAACGAGAAAGGAAGAAAAACAAGCTATTGACTGTGTTCCAAAAAGACATACAGACGGACTATTAAATAACATGATAGCATCAGTACTTTGCTATTTTTTTTTCTTTGCTGTTAGAGGTCAGTATCCGATGTGAACAAGGTCTGAACGGGACTACTTGGCATCTTATTAACTAGACAAATCTTTTAGTGTCAATCAAATACCTTTGTACTGTTACTAAAAATGAACAATTTTGATCAAATTTAAGTTCTGGGTTGCCAAAAAAGGACATTCCCAAAAAAACTGTTTGATCCCAAGATCGATCCATAATACTAGTATCTCCCTAATGCATTGCTCTGTCCTTAGCTGATTTTGATTCTTCTATTTAGGTCCTTTTGCTTACTTGTTCTCTATCAGCTTTAACATGTTTTAATAGACTTCCAAATATTTTGGTTTGATTTGCACTGATGAGACATAATTTGTCGAAATGCGCATGTACAGAAAATAAATTAACAGTAAGTTCGGTAATTTGTTATTCATTCCAACTTGTAGATGATAATGATTGCTACAATGAATAGTTTTCATCAATTCCATTACACAAATCGCAAGTAAATTTGTCGATAATATTGCATTCGAAAAAAGTCACATTTTTAAAAAGCTATGCTTCTACTTCTTCATGAGCTGAGTGTGAAGAACATTTGCACACTCAATCCTATTGGAATCATTAAGAGAGCAAACGTCCAATACATCACTATTTGTACAGTATTCCCAAGCTTGGTCAGATAAATGTCAAATAAAGATTTTCCAAAAATTGTCGAGAGACCAGCAATTTTAGATTTCTGCTAGTAGATGTAATACGTGAGAGACTATATATTCCATGAGTGTTGACCATTTAATATCTGAATTTAGGGTAATAAAAAGATGTTTATGGTTTTCTAGTCAGACTCTTTAAAATCATAAATCATCTGAGGTACAACTGTTACTAATTAAATTACATTATCTTTTCTTATTCAGTATAACTAGCTTTTCCTTTTTGTCAATTAAGCTGTATTATTATTGTTATCTATATTTTTGAAACTTTAATTTTATAAATCTATTCCCGACCGACGTAACACCTGCAAACAAACTACATAGCCCTATCAAATCATAGGGAATGTCATTGGTAAATTTCATAAAAATGAGGGGCCAAGAGTTGATCAATTTGGAATACCAGCCCTTAAACTGTTCGATACTGAATTCAATAAAGTTCTAATTTTAGGAGTAAACAGATCCCCTCAACCAAAGCTTATTAAAGTGTTTATACATTGTTGTTAATCGATTGTGTTTGTACATGTACAAATTAATGTACATGTACATATTAAGCAGAGTTTTCAGTGAATAGTTTAGGTAAGAATGGTTTGCGTATAATTGGTTTAGTCCCGTTCAAAAATGTTTAGCCCGGTTGAGAAAAATATAAGCGAATTTCTTATTTAAGGGCATATCCAACAGTTTCTTGTTATATTGTCATTTTTACAATTTTTATGATATATCATGTATATTGTAAAACAATTACAGAGGATTTCAACAATGAAAAGAAAATAATGGGTCGCTGATCTTGTTTCCATGGGAATCGAGGTAAAAAATTGCTTATTTTTACGTTTTTTAAAGAAAAATTAAGTTCTAGTATAAAAAATAATGGATAAATTATTTTAATTTATCGGTAATTTATGCCTCTTGCCTTTGATGTGTACTGACCGATAAAGTCATTATCAACGCACTGGACCATATCAAAAATTTATTGGGTCAGTACGTCAGATGACATGCGCGAACCGAAACGACGCGCATTAATCTGAATGTAAAGTCAACTCATGAATGAAAATTATTTGCGAGAACAAACAGTAAACAATTTTGAAATTGTTCGTAAATCAAACAGAAATACACGTTTCCCTATAACTTTTGATTTTATTTTATGAAAAATTCATACCTTGACACTGCAATAAAACATCAGGCCATGAATCCAATTCGCTATGATGTTTTGCTTTCTTCCAATGAACTGTCGCCGAGTTTAAATGAAGACAAAGAGACGCCTACCCCGTTACCACAAACCCCTACAATCCTGAATTATGCAGGGTGTTTTCAGTGACAAGAAAGGCGCCATGCTCAAATGACGGTCTGTCTTTGACAAATTAATCTTCTCGGGTGATGTCCATTTGAAGCAATAATTACTTACTATGTTGTAGCATTGATTGTATGTTGTTTTATACCAGTTGAATGAGACTATTTTCATCATTGTTACACTATTTCCATCGAAAGTAAAATGACAAGACGTGTCTTGTTCAACCCCAACGTACAGAAGGATGTGACGTCACACTACCCTGACGTCAACAAGAATTGTGCACAATACAGTTTACGCATGAATTATTCGCCAAAGAAAGAGTTCCCCTTATTTTTTTTCAAAATGAACAACGAAACTGCAACATTTGGAAATTCCCGATAAACAGAATATATGACTTTTTGTTTTTGATACGGACTTTCTCACGGTAGCATATCAGGTTCGCCCTAGCGGGCTCACCTGATATACTACCGTGATAAAGTCCGTATCAAAAACAAAAAGTCCTACATTCTATATTTAATCGATACCAAAGTGACAGAAAAACAAAGTCACGGTTTTAAAGATTTACAGAAAAAATAAATTTATATGAGAAAGAATTTCTATTCCTATGAAGTAATGAATACGTGACCCCTGTAACGGTAAAAGTGGCATAAAATGTCAATTTTTTACAAATTCAAGTTGAGAGTATTTTATGAAATTTTGATATCAAGTACTTCAAAAATATGCTACTCAAAAATCTCCAAAACCAGATAGGTTACCGAATTCGCTTCCGAGTAAATCATTAAAATATGCAACGTTTAAGAAATCTCCCATCGGTAACACCCATAAAGTCCACTAAACTTGAAGGTACAAATTACCTTTCCCTCGGAAACAATGGGAATTACTTTGTGACGTTACATTTATCGACGTCATATTCCCGGAAAACGTTGCCATCCTTTGTGTGTGCTATTATCTTCCCTGAAACTATTGGATATGCCCTTAAGGTCAAGTTGAACTAACTGAAGGTGTCCCACACATTTCTGATTTTTTGCATATTTAAACATATAATAGAGATACATCAGAAAATGTAAAAATTAATGGGGGTACCCAGGCTCGTTTTTTATCTAGGATAGATTGAAATTCCCCAAAATAATGTCTTATTTAAGCTGGTTATATAGGGAAAAACCACAAATCGTTATCTTCAAATACTGTTTACTTGTAAACTGAAATAGGCAGATATCCTACAGTTTTCTAAAAAAAAAAACTGATATATTGTAGGATATGTCTTAAGCTTTCCAAAGCTGTAAACAAATCAGGGGTGCCCAGGCTTGTTTTTCCGCTATAATTCTCTAAAAACGTCGTATGTTGACAAAATACGGCCTTTTTTATTTGCGCTGTCGCGACGTCATTACGCCGCAATGAGAATGAAAATTAAGGTCAAATCGAAGTAATTGACGATGTCCTACAAAATTCTGATTTTTTGCATGATCGTTCCTAAGCTTCATATACATCGAAATATAAAAAGAAAAAATGGGGTACTCGTGCTCGTTTTCGTTTCCGAGCGGTTTGAAAATCGTCCAGTTTGACCTAAATTTACATTGCATATTATGGAAAGTGGGTTTTTGACGACTACAAAATAAGAAAAATATTGTTTTTAAAAAAGATTGACGTCCTACAGTTTTTCAAACACTAACACAATACTGCAGAAGTTCTGGGCTTTTTTAAAAATATAAAAAAGGTAGGTCACCGTGCTCCATTTTTCTATAAATGCATTCAAAGATACGAATTTATGCAGTAAAATCAAGGATCACGTTTGCCGGTGTTGATACGAATAGAGTTGCACAAACAGTATCTTAGCGGGAGTCCTTCATGTATATCTGGTACTATAAATTGTGAAAATAAGTTGACCGACTTGGTACTGCAAAGCGTTTTTCCATTATTTACACCAATTCTAGTTTTTTTTTCCGGTGACAATGTTCTTTCGGTTGTATTAATGCATGCAAAGAACAAAAGAAATGTTATTTTTACAGACTTAAATGATCTTCAAATTGACAATTCTAAGTAACTTGTTTCTCGTCGAAAAATACTTAAATTGCACTAAACATTGATGTCACATTTTTCAAATTTTTATTTTCGCCCGGTAAAATGTTTTCGTCAATAAAAATTTAGTTGGTTAGATTTTTAATAATTACAATTAAT
The DNA here is from genome assembly GCA_002080025.1 of Modiolus philippinarum. NCBI lineage: Eukaryota > Metazoa > Mollusca > Bivalvia > Mytilida > Modiolidae > Modiolus > Modiolus philippinarum. The sequence continues at coordinate 143,149 of MJUU01062705.1, forward strand.
TAAACACAGAACACTGCAAATCAATGAAACAAATGCACGCAACAACTCTCGTATTTAAACAATATAACGCACATTGGTTGATCCAGAGGGGNGGGGGGGGGGGGGGGGGAGGTTCCAGGGTTTGGAATCCCTCTGTTTCTGGAAATGTTTGAAATTTTGTGCAGAATTTAAGTAAAAATGAACAAAAGTGGAAAAAATCGGCTGGAACCCGATCGGAACCCCCTTTTTTCGAAGCCTGGATCCGCCAGGGACGAATGATCTATGGTTAATATTCGATTGTGTTTGGATACTTTTATACAACAATATTACAAATAGTTGCATTTTTGCAATGATTGTAAGACCGTTTTTTTGCCAATAAAAAGTTCATTGCAATTTCGGCAAAAAGCATACTTCGCTCTTGAAGCATCAATTCGAAATAATTTTTCCATTAACAAAGTGCACCTGCATTTATTCGAGAAAAAAGAAATCCGAAGATCAGCAAAATTTACTTTTAAATTATGTGAAGGGTTTCCCAAATAATCTAATAACTTTCGTCACCCCCCCTCCCCCCAAATTCCTGGACTTGACGATTTCCAGATGAAAATGTTGGGGAAATTGATAAGGCCTCTTTATACTGTACCTTCATATTTTAATTTGATGTAAGGCACGGACCATTTGATTTTCTTTGGGGGCTGGTATTTTTTAGAAAAAAATTTTGTTGCCCTGATTTTTGCCAAAAAAAAATTTCTGACCAGCATCTTGGTTGAACAGAATAATTTGGTCCGGATCCTGTAGATTAGAAAAAAAGCCTGGCTCAACAAAATTTCCTAGCATAGTGTATTTGGAAAAAAATAATCTCCCGGCTCGGGTAAAAATACCAACCCCCCCCCCCCCCCCCCCGCACCCTGAAAATCAAATGGTCCGTGCCTAATATGTGTTTCTCCCAAAAGCGGCGTTGAAGAGAAATTGATTAAATTGACTTTCCAAGATAAATCGCTAATATTTTAAAAACTTACAAAAGTACATGAGTATAGACTGAAAACAGTCTATCTATATCAACACACAAAAAGCGTGATTTTTGGAGTTTTCGTTGCTTCGAAATTATATCCCTGAAAATAGCAACTACAAAACCATCTTCAATTATTAAAACATGATATTACTGATTATTCGGATTTCGTTTGGTTTTATGGATTTTATATATTTTTTTAAATTATGGATTTCCTTTGTTTGGGTTCTAGTGCTGCTGATGAGGAATAAATTTCCGAAATGGCCATACAGCTTATTGAAATTAATGCAGTTGCAGTTAACATATGTGTTATGGTCTCATGTTCATTTACTCCATATCCTTTCGTAAAATATTCAAAGTTTTCAACTTCGAACACCAGCTTCTATGTGAAGTCTGTGCTTTATTTACAAACAGTACCTCTCAAATTGTGAATATTTGAATTCCACACTTTCAAAACCACACAATTAAATAGTTTGGGGAATATCAACTTAAAAAAGAACAGTTCAGAAATCGCGAGGAATAGCTATGATTAACATGGTGTGATATTAAAATGAAAGGCATCTTCCTCTTATTACAGCTACTGGAAAATGTACTGAATCTTTTATTTTCTATTTAGAAATATCTAAAATCTCATACATTAATCAATCATCCGTCAATGCTATGCAAATAACTAAATACCGAAGTTACTGTGAATTTACTTTCTGCATATGCGAATTTCGACAACTTATGTCCCTTCAGTGCAGATAAAATCTAAACGTTTGGAAGACTAGAAACTCAAAGATGTTTTTGAATTTTAAACTCATAAAATTTTAACTGCATTCATATGCTATTTAGAAAAAACAATTCTATAAGATGCCGATGTTTTTCAATTGATTTTTGATGTTCACAAATTTGATTTGTGAAGGTGTTTTAGGCGCTGACTATGCCGTGCATGTGCATCGTGTTTTAGGTCTGAAAAATAAATCACTGCGTTTTTAGGTCGTATAGTTCTTGGTCCTTGGTCTGTGCATTCTGATAAATGGAGCGAACAATAGAGCTTTTCTTATAACTATCATTATTCTATAAAAACATGGCGACTATCTCGCCAAGCTATGATTTCGTTATTATTATTTGTTACAAAAAATGTATATGCGACGGTGAAAGCGATGTTCCATTGCCTATCAGTACCATGCGTTTCTAGAGATTGTGTCTCATCTGCATTTCCTCCATATCCATTCATTTTTATTTGTTTTTTTTTGTCGATTTTGTTGTATACAACGATGAAAGCGTTTTTCTATAATTATCAGTACCGTGTGTTTGTAGAGACTTTGTCTCATGTGCATTTATTCAATATCCATTCATTATTTATTTTTTTATCCGATTGTGTTGTTTTTTAAAAAGAAGAAGCAATTTGTGTTACCCGTTTACAAAAAGTTTCGTCGACGAGATCCTCCCAGGATGACACCAGCATGCATTCGGGGAAATCATATGAAACGTCATAGATGTTTTACGTCCCAAAGAACGTCATACAATAGAAAGGGACGTCACGAAAAAGTTTCAAAACAAGACAACACCAGATGGCGTTCAATTAGTTCGACTTGACCTTAAGGAGGTTTGCTCCTCATGTTTTTGGATTTCTGTCAGATTTTCGGAATCCTCGGGTTTTATCCATTTAAAAGCATTATAATTTTTTGCCCATTGACCCCCTTATTTTTTTCCATAAATTCATTCTATACATCTTTGTGAGCATTCTGTAAAAAATTCATTGAATCTTATTTATTCTGTCACATTCATTCATAGTCAAATCTTGCTAATGTTAATCCTATGAAAAATCAGAGGAGTTCAGTTTCCCGCCAAATTTTCAACCACTTAAATCTCGAAAACTAGATCATCAACCCATCAATTTTTTTCACTTAAATTACTTCTTTTGTATTGTTCTAACTAAAAATCGCGTTTATTTGAAATCTTATTTATTTTCAAACAGAGTAGCGAACCCCCTTAAGTAGCATTGGATAATGTTTTGTCCCAGTTCAGGATAATGTTTAGGAACGGTATTTGATATTTGAAAATCTCATTTACCTAAACATTTCCAAGCTTAACCCTCTTGCTGCCAGATTCAAAATAAAAACATCTTGCCGTATGCCACAATACTATGACGTTCTTCAATTTGTGACGTTTTGTTTCATTTCATTTACTTTTACAAAGTGCGACGTCTGAATATATTAGCCTATTAGCACAACGTTTGAAACTGGCGTTCTCGATTAGCGATAAACTGGTTGATACGGAGGTCGGAAAGGGCCACGTTTGTAATTTGTTGCATTTTCAAATATTTTTTCTTTTCACAATAAAATTTTACCCTTTGAAAAACTGCTTGTTATAACGACAAACGTTCGTGTAATAAAAGAAAATAATATTTATGCAAAGAACTACAATACATTGTGACAAGTAAGTTTTCGTATAGTAGTTTCCTAAGTGTTAAACTTTATAAACAGTACGTCTTGTAATTGTATCAGTTTCATTTCTTTTTGGGGAAATATTTTGCCTTTTTATCTTTGTAAATGACAGGATTGTTATTGTTCTTTTTTTTACTCGTTTTTTGTTGTTGTTTTTTTTTAATTTTTGTTTGCTTGTTTTGTTTTGTTTTTGTTTTGGTGTTTTAAGGGTATTTTTTTATTTATTTGTTTGTTTTGTTTTTGTTTTTATAATACATGATATTTAAGGACAAGATGAAAAAATATATGACTCGTGATTCTAACCGGCTTTCAAGTATATAATGCAATAGACACCATGATGCATGTATATATGGCATAAGGTTAAAATGGAATGAAAATGAAATGCTGTGCCGTAATAGGTTCAGAAATGTGTTTAATGCTTCATAAATATACACAACTTATCAAAATAATTGAATTGCAACTCGCCGTTTTCTATGCGTAGTTATTATTTCCAAATAGTATTGTCAAAAGACCTTTTTATTATCATTAATCAAATAACTAAAGCCCGGATCTAAAGACGGTCAGTGAAGCTTATGATGACAATAAAAGAGGTAGTGAATAACGTCTTCAAACTTGTGTCAACTGCAATAAGCGAAAAACTTTATTTTTGAGTTTCTGCTTTACAGAGCCGATTAAAGTTTTGTATGTTACAATACATGCCAAGTCTGTTAGTATGCAAACTAGGACTGCGTTCAAATATGTTAACAAATGGTTTGAATGTCACATATATACTGTCAACTATTATATATAATTTTGTATGTTTCAAATGATATTGTCGAAACGCGACATTCCAAAATATTTCATACTGTAATTTTATTCCAGTTTAACTCGTTAAAAACGCCGTTTAGCAAAATCTCTGCCAAAAAAAAAAATAAAAAAAAAATAAAAAAAAAAAACAAAAAAAAACAAAAAAAAACAAAAAACAAAGCAAAAGATAAAATAAACATAAACTTGAAAATGTTAAATTTAAATTCAAAGCAGAAAAAAAAGAAGAAGATCGCATCGGATTCCATAGCTTAGCGTAAAGTACATAAGACCAGTTCATAGTTAGATAATCTTTCTGGTTTCAGATACAAGGAATGGATTCAATCATATAAAAAATGATCTTTAGATTGTTTAAAGAAGTCGTTTCTTTTCTGTTTGTTTCATTTCAAACGAAAATTATACACATGCACATTAAAAAAACTTTTTATAAGTAACGTAAATATTGAAACAATTGATGTATGCTGAAAAACATCATGAATATTTGTCACGCATGACGTTGACACCGAAAAACATCAGCTGTTTACAATTGGTATGAAAATGTGAAAGCTAAAATATATTTTTAAAATGACTTTACTTGCACGGGGCCAAACAAAATACATAAACTTTATCAAACACGGGAAAAATTCAGGCTTATCACAGAACATCAACTCGAGTTTTTGAATTTTCATTATAACAAAACTTCAAGATCGTCTTGGATCTTTGTATTTACATTCATAACCAAATCAAAACAGGCGGGAGGATACAGGCAATTTGAAAAGGGGGGTTAAAATTAGAAAATGAAAGAAAATGTCGCCGAGCGGAGCGAGTCGCGAAATTTTCGGGATATTTTTTTAGAAAAAAAACCATCAGGATATTCATTAAAAAATACATGTTTGTCCAAAAAAGGGGTTCCAACTCCCGGAACTCCCCCCTTGGATCCGCCAATGCAAAAATATATTAATTAATTACCTATTATTGCATGTATATTGTCGCATGCATGTGTTGCATATTACATATCCATTTATCCTAGTTAGATCAACTTTTTATATTGTCAAACGCTGACTATTTTTTTTATTTCAAATGTAAAGGGCATTATTTTCAACTATTTCAATCTTTTTTGAAATTGTCAATGACAGTCATGATCAGACATTTCATTTATAATCAACTCCTTTAACCTCGTATATCCTCATTGACCTCGTTTCCTTTCTAATATATCTGGAAAAATCGAAGTTCTTGTGAGAAAAAGCTTATGTCATCGGAGTCATAGTCCTATTTCCTACTGAAGCTGATATATATTACCATCCTGTCTGTATACTTACTGTCCTATTTAACCCCTTTAAAATTTTCCCAT
>MJUU01062705.1:150198-165672 GCA_002080025.1 Modiolus philippinarum
ACTGTTCCAGGTCCTTTTTTAGAAGGAGACCGTTTTCTTTCAAGTACAGTTGATTCATCACTTCTCATGTAATACCGGGATTGTGTGGATTTCGTACAAGTGTGCAAACAATGAATAAATGAAACGTTTTCAACAAATTAGAAATTATCAATTTAATTTGTTTTAACTTTTGATTTGTCGAAATCCTATATTATTTTCCTTATCTATGAGAACTACATGTAGTACTGCCGAGTATCAATGAAAACCGACTGGTAGAGCGTTATCTTATAGCAATGGAAAAAAGCCATAAACAAACAAAAAAATAATAACCACAAAAAACAAAAATAGAATAAAAGTAAAATATGAATAAAAAATCAACAGAAAAACAAAAACAAAAACAAAACAAAACACCCGAATATAACAAAAAAACACACCCACTCACGCACATAACAAAACTACAACAACAAAAAAAACAAAACAAAACAAAAAAAAATAAAAGCAGAGAAAAACAAAACACACACACACGCTCAAAAACAAAACAAAACAAAAATAAATAAAAACAAATACAATAAAAGACATCAAAACGAAACAATAAAAAACAAATACAAACAAAAATAAAAATAATAATTTATAAAAGCAGTGAAAATAATATAATATAATGAAGGCCAATTACGTTTTCAAATATGTAGCATCAATGTCGTTTACTTATAATTTCTTTGGTTTAGTTCTTCACACTTTTGTATGACGTCATAGTTAGTAACGTGACGTTCAAATGTGATGACGTTATGCTCAAACCGTTCTTCAAAAAATTCAAATGCCATTATCTGTATCAATAATCATTTAATTATTTTTCACTTCTTGAATACAGACAGTTAATGAAAGTACTGCTTTCCATTTCTAAAAAGGACATATATGTCCGTGTGGCAGCGGTCCGGTGGTGGACACATATGTCCGTGTGGCAGCAAGACGGTTAATAGGGGTGATGTAGAATAATTGATTGAAAGCACTGTTATTAGAAGTTAACATTTGATTAGTTGGAATCAGATATACCATTATCAACGGACATTTGACATTATACATACACAGTCTTTCGTGGCATGCTTGTCAATCAATTGTCGATAAAAATCGAAATGGATTTGTTTACATGAATTCCAAAAAAAGTGTGACAATATGCACATACATGATAAGCGTCTTCTGCTCTGTTAAAGCAATGAGAGGATGTAGAGTAAATGCAAATGAGACAAAGTCTCTACAAATACATGTCCGTGGTCGACCCAAACGATAGAACAATGCATATATTGTTGTTCTTTATGTTGAATTCTAATATGACTATCTTCTTTCGCTTTAGAAACAAAGCTATGTTCTAATTCCAATAATATTTTTTAGCACATGCGTATATTTTTTTTACGAAGGGACATTCGTAATGTACAAATTCACATTTTATTCACTCAATATTCATTTAATTTTGTATAAATAAAGTTCTGAATAATGAATCGCTTAGAAATCCACATCAAATAATGACAATAATAGAAATTTACAACAGTTAGTAAATTTAATACTCAGAACTGAAATTGACATAAGCGTAACCTAGCAACGAATGTGTTGTTATGAAATCTTACCTATGTTGCATATCATGTTCTGCGATTTAAATGTAGAATTATAAACATACTGCCTTCAGTGGAGGGTGTTATGGTAGATTACCACACGAAGAAAAAATATCAAATAAAGAAAAATATCACCCGAGACAGCGTCGAGGGTGATATTTTCTCTTCATGTGATATTTTTTCTAAGTGTGGTAATCTACAATAACACCCTCCACTGAAGGCTGTATGTTTTTATTATACTGAATGCCTTCCTTTTACATTATTACTGAATAAAATGGAAAAAATTCAGCATTTTTAGTCAAGAATATACTATGAATTACAACATCTGAACCCACATTTTGTAAACTCTAACATGTGCCAAATAGAAGATCAAAATGGGAAAATACTAAAATGAAAAATGAAAATCAAGTTATTCTTAGAAACAATTAGTATAATCCTGTGATGTATGATTTCATGGTACTGTTGGCTGAACAAGAGTTTGCATGTTTTGGAAAATTGCAGAATTCACAACATTTAGGTTAACATTTGATGATTTGGAAACCCTTCAAGAGAAGGAGGGACTGACATTTTATATGAAGCAGAAGAGAGGAAGGGTGTTATAGGTAATTAAATGTTGTAAATATTCTACAATACATTGTATTGATTGTTTTTATTTTGTACGGCCTTGATATTATGTAATTTGTTTGGCCTAGTTATGTAACTTGTTTACAATAAACAAGGGTCAAGGTAGAAATTTCTAGAATTTAAAATTAATATTTAACACATAGAATTTTCTAGAGATTTTCCTTACATAATCATTCTAGTCATGTGATTGTCAGTTGATTAGAATGTTCTAGTTATATCTCGTGGATAGATTTTTCTAGATATAATAAATGTATTTATATGAGGTAGCTGAAAAGGGTTAAGTCAGTCAATTTAATAAGTTTATACAGGATTAATTAGTTTATATAGGATTATCACGCACATCTTTCGTATTGGAAATCGACATCAATTATTGTGAATCTATTATCAACTATTTAGTGAGGATTATAAGGAACATTCTATTGGACATTTCTTGGTGGAATTAAGTGAGCTATTCGTTTGGATTATTACTTGGACTTCATTATTGTCAGAATAGTTATATATTGTATTTAATTTGTAAAATAATTATTTTTCGTCTGATTAAAACTTAATTTGAGCCATTTTTGTTTTTCATTATTGCTGGCAATTCATTGGTCATTTCTACCACATATTTTATGAAACAAATATTTACTGGTTTACATTAGGCGACAGCACATTTGTTTCGTAGAGTTGCTGTCTTTCGTATCCAAAGATTCTTCAGCTGTCTCTAAAGACACCTCTGCAAATACCATAATGTATGTTAGCGACGGAAATTTACATAAATCATGAAAACGAAGAACTGTCTGCTTCGAACGCCTAAAGTCAGTAAATAGGACTAAATACTAATCGGTAAATCTCGGTCGGAGATTACAACTTTAGGATTATTGCTTTCCATATTATTTGATTTTAATGCTGCTGATGAGAGGTAAGTCCTTGAAACACGTGTACAGCATAACAAAATTTACTGTTTTTATGCAACTTCGGTATTTTTTGTATTTTGAACCATTGGGCCGATGCCACTGCTGGTGGACCAGAGGTAGATGTCCTTGGTACTGGATTTGGCTTCCTATTTCGATTTATTTGGTAATGAGTGCTTCTTTTCTTACAACTTTTGGATTATGGCTTTCCATATTATTTGATTTTAATGCTGCTGATGAGAGGTAACTCCTTGAAACACGTGTACAGCATAACGAAATTTACTGTTTTTTATGCAACTTCGGTATTTTTTGTATGGTGATATTTTCAGATTTCGGCATACTTCGTTCTCAGCATGTGATATTTTCGTTGCTATGCAAAAATATCACATGTTGCTAGGGGAAGCCTTTGATATTTTCATTGCTACGCAAAAAATATCACATGTTGCTGGGGGAAGGCGGAGCAAACAAAAAATACTGCAAAATACCACATTGAGGAGAACCAATGAAATGACTGGATTTGATCAGAAATTTACATGAAGTATAATAAATCTAATTTCTAACGTTAATAAAATTATGAATATGAGGTTTATTTCTTTTCTTTTCTTTTTTTTGGCTTCAAAAATAACAAAGCTAAGCAGTCATACGAATCAGAAATACAACCAGCATACACTTACAAAATGTATACCCGCTTCGGAAAATATTCGTATTTCATATGTTTAATAATAGATTATTTGTATAAATTCGTAAGCTTATGAGCCACTTGTATTAAAAAAACAACAAATACAGATTTGTCTATGTTCATTTATGTGTGTTTGTATGCAGTTTTCCGACATATTCCAATTCTAGTGCAAAACTCAATATTGCTCTCTAAGAGCCGCTTCGAATGTTCAAAACTCTTGTTAAATATTTTAGAATCGAAATAGATTATTGCAATTGGTAAGTTCAAGACATTCCCTAGCACTAGTTTGAGCGGAATTTATAGTAAATGGACCACCCGTAATATCAAAAGAAACACCGGTTCGAGTTGAATTAAAAAAAAAATACTTCGAAGCCAGGAATGAGTTCGGCAGTTACATGTAGGAAGCAACAGCCTAAGCAGAATGCAGTACATTTAAAGTTACTACGAAGCAAGGAACAAGTCAAGTAGTTCAGATGAAACGACCGATTCCCATTAATGATTTGATTTTCCGTCACCATAGTCAATTCAGTTCCAAATATAACCTACTGAAACCTAAGTCAAAAATTCTTTAATCAACCCGACTAAAATGGTGATTGTAACACATAATTTGTAGAATGCTTCAGCATTTAAATCAATTTATGCATATTTAAGCTGTGTGTAGAAACAGAAATGCCTTTGATCTCAAAATGGAGATGCGAAATTAAGATAAGAATATAGTTTTGTTTGTGATATACATTTCAATAGATCTTAATACCATGGACTTTGTATTCATATAATTCCGACCTGTTGGATATTTAAGATGTATTAATAAGAATATTGAAGTATCTTTATCTGAACTATAAAATAGACACATATGCGCATATTTTTATGAAGATTGTGTTGTGTATTTTAATTGTTTTCTGAAGAAAGTGGAAACAAATCGGTAAGAGGGCTGAACAATAAACACTGATTTGAACACAACAAAACTCGACATTATAAATATGTTATTACTCAAAAAGAACACTTTAGACGCCATAAAACTGATTGGAACACCAGACCATTAATAAACGAAACTCGACATTATACATGTAAATATGTTATTACTCAATAAAACAACATCAAAAGTAATCTTTTTCTGGAAATAAGAGAAAATAAAATCCCTTAAGAGGCGAACACGGAATATTAGTACGGCTTCAATAAAATACTGCTGTTACAATCCAGAATGGAACTGCACAAGAAAAAACGCCAATTGAAGACAAAAGACAAACGTAAACAAAGATAGAAACTCGGAATAGCCGGACTTGGTACCAGTACTAGCAAAAGCCAGTGGTAGGGCCTAACCAGTTTATGGGTACCCAAACCTCCCCTTTCTCTATCTAGTGTCAACTTTAGTATAGTAAGCATACAAATCTTAAACCCAAACAATCATGGCCACTATCCTGAAAAAGAAATGAATAACACATAACGTAGTAAGGAAAGATGGTCCAGAAGTCGCTAATCTGCAGGCTTCCTCAAGGACCATAGTCTAGTGGTAGAACACTGTCGCACTACTTAAGAAAAATCAAACTGAAGAATATCTGTTTTCTTTACCTGTAATTTACATTTACAATCAGTACCCATTCAAATTTGAGACTAGTGGTTCTAATTAGTGCCTTTAAGTAAAACCTTTAAATCTGACATTTTCTCTTTTTAATATAAAGACAACATTATCATTTATTTTTAGTAATTTTGCCATTATATATCGTTTTCAATATCTTGTATTCTCATTATATTTTTCATTTCATATTATTACAGTTTCATAAAACTCTGTAAATATACAATTAATCTGAACTAACTCATTATGTTCATTACACAGAAAAAAAAAGTATTCACGCTAATTTCGCAATTGTACTTTTTCTCCCAACACTTGTCATAACAAGAATAAAATACGAGACCATGGATGTAAGTGATCAATAAATTTAACATTCAGACGTTTGGTAAACGGGATGATGTACATGTACTAGATTCAATTCCCATTTATGGACGTTTAAAAAAGGCTAACTTTCTGGCATGTGGCTATGTTTTTCGGCCATTGTAGGTGTTTCCTGTTATCTTTTTTATTCCATTTAACTTACTCTTCTTAAATAAAACATTTCAACCTACCAATTATATCAGCCCCCCCTCCCCCTTTTCCCTGTATAACATAAACTTGAGATTCCTAATTCATAACAGAATTAACGTTTTCGTTGGTGGACAAGAACAAATAAAGGGATATGGTGTAAATTTACATGCGGCAAAATCCCTTTTAAAGCCATAGTAAGATTAAGCGAATGGAACAACGCTTTCAGCTTCCACTGTTGTTCCCTAGTCAAAGAAATTTTTCAGACAGAATTTATTATCATTGAGGTGTCTTTATTGCAATCTTAGTGAATTCTGACTCTTTCACTTAACAGTTACTTCGGTATTTTGTTATTACATAATTTTGATTCAGTATTTTATTTGAAACTTTAAAACATTAATATATTAGAAATTGAAAGGGTTAAGTATTAAGGATTCTATTTACGTATTCATTCCAACTTAATTTTTATACATTAATTCTGTTCTAGTGATATGAAAACATCGTAAAATAAGATAGTTATTAAATGTGTTTTACTTCAAATTTCTTGGGCTCGGGGTATAGAAAAACGAAATACTGTCAACCGCTTTTTAACATTCAGTTTGATGATTTTAGGGTCAGAATGGTCATGGCCAGAGCAGGTTTTACAAGATTGGTTAGGAACTGATCAGAATTGATAAGAAAGGCCATGGCTAGAGCTGATTTGTGCAGAACAGTCACTGCCAGAGCAGAATTTTCTGAACGGTAATGTCTAGAACAGGCATATCGAAAACGGTGATGATGCAAAGACCAGTGCAGAAATGATTCTAGAACAGCTCATTGTCATCTCCAAGTTCACTTAAACCTGTTTCCATGACTGCTGTCCAGATTAACTTAGACAAGAGGTTAGGTCTGCACCCCTGTATATCTGAAATATTCTTCACAAATACAATGAAAAATGGATGTTTGCTGAATATGAATAACCTTAAGCCTATGCCCCGCGTGCTGGAAATAAATGCGGTCAATTAACAATATTCTATCAACATTTTTTGCTTATTTTGCACTTTTCGACATTTTTATTTAAACGCTAAATAATCCAGGGAAAAAATTCAGATTACAAACATTGAAGTTTGACAAAATGTCAAAGAATGAAACAACGGCAGTAGAATACCGAAGGAACAATGAACAAGATTAAAGAAATCGAAGTCCAGAGACAAGGCAAAGTAAGAACACCAAAGACGGAAGACAAAAGACGCTACACAACTACAAAACGCAAACACTACAAAAACAACAATAAAAACTAAAGCACTAATGGTGTGTACTTTAAAAAAACAGAGTAACATCAGGTGCTCTGGAAAGGTAAGCATGTCCTGCTCTGTATACAGCTACCGTCACACGCTCAATGAACCATACATGTTTTTTGAAAGTTCTATGAGGTGGCTGATGGGTTAATGTCATTTGCTAACCCTGAGACAAAAACAATTAAAAACCATGGAAGGTGTTACTTCTGTAACCCTTAAACAGTACCCAGCTCAAATTTTGAAAAGTTTTCGTATTCACTTGAGTATTCAAACATGGACAAGGACAGATCGGTATCAAAAACAAATGTAATGATGACAAAACTAAAATTAAACAAGACAACACAAAGAACTAAAGCACTGATAGTGTGAACTCAAATAAACAGAGAGAGCAACATCCGGTGGTCTGGAAAGGTAAGCAAGTCTTGCTCTGTGTACAACACCCGTCACACTGTCAGTGGGTCAATCCAGGGTTAAGTCAGAATCGGTGATGTCAAATACGGGAAGACGTTTATCTAGCTGAAAATGTCAGTTCTCATTTGTGAAACCGACATTTCATATTTATCTATGATGTCATGGTGAAGGCCATAGAATTTCTGAAGGAACGAGAGTAACAACGGCTGAACATATCCCTAACTCAGCAGAAAAAGTTTTTAAAAATATACAGTTAGGTTGAACTTTGAAATTCCAAACGTTTTAATTATTTTGAAATCTTTATACTCAAACTTTTAGAATATTTTCAAAATATAATAAAAGTCCTAGAATTTTTATTTGCTAAAGTATCACACGGACCATAAACCAATATGTTATATGTTGAACTGTTTTACATTTCTATTTACAGAAGTATAAAAGGTGTATTTTGTTTGAAAGTATTAAAATAATTTACGCAGATTGTGATCTTCCAAAAACTTTAAATATATGCTATATGACAATATAAGTATCTGTATAAAATAAATATAACGACACTAAATTGTAAATTGATGTTAAATTTACAGCAAATTTTCGCCCTTCCACAGGCTTCGTCAGGTTGATTATTAATTCTCTACGCACGTGTTTGCATGTGCGATAAAAATATTTTTGTCGGTACGATTACACTGACAATGAAAATAGAAACATAGATATTGACGTTTGTTCTATATATATACAGTCCGTAAAAGGGGAAATATGTTAGGGAAATTGATATTTTTAAAAATTGTCTATTTTGTCGTAAATTTGAGTACTAAGATGACCATTTTCGTCAAATTCCAGATGGTTTTGCAATAAAAGTGGTATTTTTCATCACATTTAATCATTATAAGACATTGAAATGGTTTCGGCAATATTCCAATAGTTAATTCCATTTTTTGTCACATGCGCAAGAATGATGCGGAATTTTAAACTCCGTACTACCTTAAACTCCATCTCTTTTGGGACTTTCATCTGAAATTTGACAAGTCTGCAAGTAAAGTAGCACCATGATTATATTAACTTCTTGTTGATTTATAGCGCCTTCAAATGTGATAAATATATTATCAATAATAAAACCAAGCACCGTGTATGGTGGATGTCTTTGATACTTGATAAGGCCTCCTATTTTAATATTTTTGGTAATGATTTTCTTTTTTTACATTTTTTTTTGGATTATGGCTTTCCTTATTATTTGAATCTAATGCTGCTGATGAGAGGTTACTCCTTAAAACACGTGTACAGCATACGAAATTTACTGTTTATTAATACAACTTTGGTATTTTAATATTTTGAAACCATTGTGCCAATGCCACCGCTGTAGACCAGAGGTCCCCGAGGGTTTTCACCAGCCCAATAGTCAGACTTGTATGACATGAAAAAATACCCTGGGTTTTATAGAAATTTACTGTTTATCAAAATTATAATTCCTAAAAATACTGAGGCTTCATTCCGTGTATGACACTCGGTGGATGTCCTTGGTTCTGGATTTAGCCTCCTATTTGGATGTTTTTGGTAATAATTACTTTTTTTGCTTCCTTTTAATTATGGCTCTCCTTTTTACAGTATTTGAATCTAATGCTGCTGATTAGAGGTTACTCTTTTAAACACCTGTACAGCTTAACAAAATTTACTGTTTATTATGCAACTTTGGTATTTCAGTATTTTTCATCGTAGAATACTTTTCCTTTTGAATTTTGTTTTGAAAAATGTAGATTTATAATTACCTACTATAATATTTTTTAATCGGCAAAGACCAAGATAAAAGTAAAAAGTTGACATAAACGTATTTCACCAGTTAATAACTTACTACTGTGTACCCGGCTCCTGAATCGATTTTCAGGGTTTCGGCTAATTAGCTGCAGGGTTCGTCTCCAGGTGTTGGGTAAGGCAAAGCCCTGTCTATGCCAGGTAGTCAGCGCATAATACGGTAAATTTGCAGTCAAACCATAATAGCCAAACTCTGTAGGGGAAACACTACATGCAGCAAAAGAACCCTTTCTATATTGAGAATGAGAGCAGACTGAATGAAAGTCATAGGGATACTAATTTTCCTGACCCTACCCATTTCTTCCCCTTTCTAGTGGGAATCAAAACTCGTTGCCTCGGTTGTCCCTCCCACCTTTATTTCTTTTTTCTTGTACTTATATTAATGATACACTTGTTCTCGGCCTGCTTTAGCTGAAATATTGCTTACTTGGTATTAAACTTTAATTTATCAATTTATCCATTATTACTGTACTGTGTAATTCCAAAGTCAGAATTTATTTTTGAACCAACTAGTACCTCCATTTCCAAGGCTGTTGCATTTGCTCCCATGCGTGTTTTCCATTACATTTGCTTTTCTAAGAGCATTTTTTTAAATTATGGTTCCAAATACTAAGTTATTTTACTCAATACGTCAAGTTTCTTGTCTTCAATAGTTATTTTACTTTCTACAGCAACAAGTCGTTCAATAGCACATCCGAAAACAATCAGATGCCATTACAACCTTGCGTTTTGCATATCTGTTTTCTGTATTAATTAATATTTCCTTTGTAACATTAGCTTTTTTATATTACTTCTTTCTACTTTTTAAACGCTTTCAATTTTTGTATCTAAGTTGACATTACGAATTAACACAGCATGAATTCCACCATAACACATTATTTCAATTGCATTCGTATTTTTGGGATAGACTGTGGTTCACTGATGTAACAAGATGCATCTAAATCAAATTATTTATTATAGTTTTGGTCTTTAATACATGTTAACTGTACATATACTGACCTTTGATTATCTTCCCCAGATAGTGAGGGAGTGTTTATCCCCCTGCTCCATTATATTCTACTTTATGATGTGAATTCCCAAGTATAATTCAAAAAGTTTGCTCCGCCAGTGATGTCAAAGAATTTTCAGGGGTTGAAAGTAATTCTTCTATTTTATATTTTAATCCTTTCCTCTCACATTAAGTTTTTAATATAGTAAATGTACATATTGTTAATGGGAGACGATCTAAGTAGAGGGACTTCTGGTATTTAGCAATCAATAGTAATGCAAAGAAAACGTTTATAGTTAAGGGACGGGGATGTATTACATATACTTGGCATTCTTTAAATGGAGGCGCGGGGCTCAACCCCAAAGAACTTCTATTTTGTATCAGTTGGTGCATTTTAAAGTGAATATTGAGAATAAATGTACCTTTAGGGTAGTGATTTTTATTGAAGATATTATGTAAGAAAGTTGAATCCTTTTTACGATGCTGTTTGCCACTTCTCGCTTGCAAATAAAAAAAATAACCGTTTGAAGATAACCAAAGCTTAAAATTGCTAAAAAATACACAGTAAAAGCAATGCCCGTTTGAATTTATAAACACGTGGATCAGCTTGTTTGATATCGACCTTTGAAATTTAATAAAAATACATGTACATGACGCATTATTAAAGTAGAAATATTTCATAAGCATGATATAAGTGGTCCTTTTCCCCCTGATGTTATCTTTGTATTATTTTTACAATGTAAGAAAATGTTAATGTTTATTTTAAAAAAATGACAATTACACAACTGACTTTCAATTGTAAATAAATTACATGTACCAATCACAGTTAGTCAAAAAAAATGAACCATTACAATACAAAGTAAGATCAATGTCCGTCCGAATGTTAAGATAACAGACATTCTCCATTTAGAAACAACGTAAATAATTGGCTGTCTGCACTAAATATATATATAAATAACAACCTTAAACAATTGATGACAATTTCAAACGGCGAGATAGATACTTCAATTCCCCGAGTCTTACCATAAGTTTTCTTTTAGAATGAAACCAATAATTACAGAATCCTTTGTAATGTTTAACCACTTCAAACTACATGTATTTTGAAACAGTTATTTGGGTTTTTTTTTTGTTTGTTACTGTCCTCACCAATTTTCGTCGCTTTCGGTATAATGTACTTTATATTTCAGTTAACATAAAAATTATCCATGTAAGGACGAAGAGATGATGGAAATAAATTGTAAGCTTTACAGTCAGACAATGGTATCATATTGCTTAGAAACACCTGTGGTGAACAAAATTTTACTTATGAAAGGATAAAAAGGATTTTTATCCTCTCATAAGTAAACTTTTGTAATTTTGAAATTATGTTATGATGTTTTACATGTAATAGTGGGAAAGTGAAAAATAAAATAAAAGCTTTTGTTGGATCGTTTGCATGAAATTTTCCACCTTAAAGTACTAAAAAGGTTGTCAAGACATCTTTGACTATAAAGTGTGTAGCACTCTTATTATATTTGCGTCTGATTGAGGTGGAAATGCAGTGTGCATAGTGAAAAGGCTTTGAATAACCCTTGCAATGTGTTTGTTGTGTTTCGTTCATATATACATGTAGACTTTGACATGATTGTGCTCAGCCTCTCTTAAGTGGGACACTAACAAAATGTTTTTGCGATATATCAACATGTCAAGTGTTGTTGTACTTGTCAACAAAAGTTTAACATCATCATCAATAACCTAGAGATCGCAACAATTGTCTTTTTCTCTATGAAAACAACCATTTGTCTGTAGATTCTAAGTTTGAATTGACGACTGTCAACATTTAAATAAACTAGCTCGGAAAGATAATTTATCATACTTAATTTGTATTAAGACTCACATGCTTCAATGAAATGATGTGGTTTCATTTATTATTGAGCAAGCATGCATATTTTTCAAAATTTTAACTGTTTTGAGTATAGAAATTATTCGTGAAAATAATAACCCAGATTTATTCTGAATACATTGGTAAACGAATACCGAAGCAAAAATGATAATATTTTTTATTTTAGGAAAGGATATGGAGTAAATGAACATGACACCATAACTCATATGTTAAATGCAACTGCAATAATTTTAATGAGCTGTATGGCCATTTCGGAAATTAATTCCTCATCAGCAGCACTAGATTCCAAACAAAGGAAATCCATATTCCAAAAAATGTTTAAAATGCATAAAACCAAACGAAGTCCGAATAATCAGTTACATCAAATATAGCAAAGGACAAAACTACGATGGAGAGAGTTAATCCTTCTGTTTTAGAATTTACATAAATTTAGATAATAGCAATTGAACAAAGTGTACAAAACGGAATTCCAAATGCAAAATGAAAGGAGTTTAACAGATTGGCTTTTGAAGTTCGTTTTTTTCCTGGCCAATTTGGTAAAAAAATATAGATGAAATAACTACATAGTCTGAAAACAAATTTAAAATTTTAAGTTTTATGTCATCAGAAATTAATTTTCGGAAGTGTAGAAATAATGTGTTCCAAAATTACTATAAATTTTGTTCCTGGCCATTTCTGTGGACCACCATCAACTGCAATATGCATAAAAGCTTACAAAGAGAAAAAAAAGAATAAGATCTGAATGGAAATAATCAATGGAGGGATATGGAGTAAATGCGTATGACACAAAGTCTCTAAAAATACATGGCAAAACAAGCAATGGAACACCAATTCTATTGTTGATCTTCATAGTCATAACTAACTCCGCACTAAGCTTTATAGTTATAAGAGCAATTTGCAATTTGGTTTTTCGGTTAACAACGCTATCAAACTACTGGTTTTGTAAATTCCTCACGGGACAAACAGCACAGGTCATAAGCAAGGACATGGGCCCATTGGAAATATTTTAGTCCACTGGGAGTTACCGTAAATATTGTTCACGGTTAACGTCAAATCTCACGAAATCCTTTTCCATTATTTCAAAGCCACAAAAACATCAACACATTTTCTGCAGACTCGACATAAAGGTGTTCTTTGAAAGTGAAGTCGTCAGGCATCGTCGTTTATTACATGGATTCACAGTCATGCAGTCGGACGATAACAAACTTACAAATCCGAAATACATGGCGATGGAACGATCACAGACTGTCCTCTGAAATTTGTGGCTTATTTTATGAATGCCTTTGTACAAACTGTGCTGAAGATGAGGACCGTTTTGTATTGATATGTGCGGCATTCGTGGCAATTAGATGTCATTTCTTCCAAATATTTATTGTTCTTGATTCGTTTGCAAGAAAATTGAACATGGCAAATAATATCCAAGAACTCTCACAAAAAATTATGTAACTATACTCTGCAATGAAATAGTCTTCAGAAATTGACATTGGGGATTACTATATTTATACCTGGGCGTGTGTATTTATTTATTGTTTTCCTCAGTGTATTGCTTTTACATGTTTGATGTATGTATTTATGCAACAGAGATTAATTCATTATTGGTATTTGTGCCATCGTACATGTAAGAAAGTTAAATCCTTATTTCTTTTCTTTTGTTTTGCCTTGGTGTTGGTGCTGTTTGCGACTTGCAAATAAATAACCGTTTGCAGATAATCAAAGCTTGCTATTTGAAAAAAAACGTAGTAGGAGCAAAGTTCCTTTGAATCAATTGAACACGTACGTCACCGTTATTAATTGGCCGGTTACACTATGAATCCAACAGTAGATATTAATTTCAATCGTCCAGTTAAACGCTTTGATTCCTCGAGTGTTACCACTTGTTTTTCATTACAATGTAGAAAATTATTAAAGAATCCTATGTAACGATAAAGCAATTAAAACGACAGTTAGTATAGAGTTATTCAAATTGCTTAATTAACAGGGCTCTGTATTTTCTGGTAAATAAAACGTTTTTTACCTTATTGAATTGCCTCTCGTCGGTTAATTTTTAATCAAGAATTGAATGCATTCTTTTGAAGTTTCATTGGGTTAGCGCTTCATGTTGAAAATGTGTGCCCGATCAACACTTTAATAATCCCTATGAAACTTCAAAATAGTGCATTAAATTCTTATAATTACATTTTAAAACCGAAATATAAAAAACAAATTTATTTAACGGAAAACACATGATAATCATTGGGATTCTATTTTTTTTACAAATTAATCGGCCACGTGGTGATGTGGTCAAATGTGTTTCTTGGGATTTGCAACTTTACATTGATATGCCACATGATCGATGTTCACTTATGAAATTGACTTGATTCAAATGAATATGCATAAATGTAATTATTATTTCTTATATTGCAGATATAAGCAGTGTGAACACAGTCTACTCCGGGATTAAGAAAAGACGGGAGAAGGCAAATATTAAAAGCAATGCACCAAAATAATGTCAGAATTGAGTTTTGGGTCGTTTTTGTTTTGTAACTGATGAGACTCGTTTGTCTGGTGAGTTTGAGCTATAGCGACTATTAGCTAAAGCGGTCTGGAGGCAATGGCCTGAAACAAGTAAATCAAAAACTGCCAATTAGTTTTGTGATCTTTTATCTTTGAAAGCATAGAATGATATGTTATAATCAATAATAATGCAATAATAACAAACAACAAAATGCATATAATAAGCAATAATAACATGAACAATAGATAAATGGCATAAACATAAATGTGCGATATTGTAAACTACACATACGGTTTGTTTCGTGTTGACCAAATAGACATATATAATATCATAGCATATCATATCAAAATAACTTAACCCAAAAACTCAACTGAACAATGAACAATGAACGACAAAGATATTTTCTTGTGTATGTACATTCAATGTTTGTAACGTTAAAATGGGGAATAGCTTGTGGTAATTAAATAATAACTTAATGCATAAAAATGTATTTGTATTTGGTCTAGGAGACATTATTGCGAAATGGTTATAATTGCACACTATCGATTTGTTTGTTTGCACATCTCGGACAAAGTTGCGTTCGCTATCTACATACTTCAAAAACAGGAAATAATGCGGTGTTTGCACAATTAAATAATTGTATGTTAAACTAACAGAAATCTTGCCATAAAGGCTCTTAGATAATTGATATCTTACCACAGTTGTGACCATTTACAACATGAAAAATAAGAATTTATCGCAACCATCATTTCTGTTTGTTTAAACC
>MJUU01062705.1:165723-186231 GCA_002080025.1 Modiolus philippinarum
GAAACATAAAAATTATCTCCCTTGATTAAAATCAAAGCACTAAAAGTACTGACTTAACTTTGATAATAAAAATTAAAGCATGTAAGAAACTCGATTGCATTTGATCAAATAAAACTAATATTTTCTTAAACAACATATTTACAAAATATTTACACTTTAAAGCGTCATGTTTTCTTTGTCATTAAAAGAAATTGAAAATTGTTTCGCATGGAAAATATGCATAAATAATATGAAATAAATACTTAATAATTCAGAAATAATAATAATTAACTAAATTATAACTTAAAATTAAATTCTTAACCTTATGAAAAATTGTAAAGATAATTATTAAAAATATTGAACTCACCTGAAACAAGTAAATCAAAAACTGCCAATTAGTTTTGTGATCTTTTATCTTTGAAAGCATAGAATGATATGACGCTTTCAAAAGATAGCGGCACATTCGAAATTTTGAACTTGTTTCAGTTTCGTCCAATCAAAAGTTAGGAACCTTGGAAACGGCGAATTAATTCATAAAATAAGGTGACAAAAACTATGTTTTCGAGTGTATATAAAAATAGGTAAAATGGTATAATTAGCGTGTCTCAAGTTGTCATGTGTTGTTTACACAAAAGATTAACTTTTCGGTCCTAACAATAGACTTCATTAAAAATACATGTCTTTATCTAAAATCAATATCCTGTCCTTTTGTGAACTTAAAAATATAGCATTTGTGACAAATTTTGGACAAAGAAATCAAACATTATCTAACTGATAATAAATAAATCTGATTTTATGTAACAAAGAAAATTTAACAAAATAAAACTATGTTTTATAATCAATCTTCAAAATGCTTCAAAATACTAAAATTCTTCAAAATCTTATATATTTCAACTTAAACAAAATCTTTAAAACAAAAATAAAAGAAATTTTGCCGAAATCTAACATTTCATCAAAATTAAAATTAAGACCAAAATGACAACATGACAACTCCCCCCTACTCCATCTGATTTCGACCCGAAATCTTCAAAATGATTATGTAATTTCTGAAAAAAAAATGTAAGAGTGGGAGTTAAACATATCAAACATATTAATATAAAATAAGCATAATAAGACAATAATATATGAGCATGAATATATAAACACAATTGTACACAATGATCCACATAAAGAGAGTTCATGAGTGTGCTCGCGATTGTCCTGAAAATTAAGGTCACTAAATATTAAACATATCAATATCAGATAGGCATAAATATGTACACAATTTACACAATGATCCACATAAAGAGAGTT
Organism: Modiolus philippinarum; assembly: GCA_002080025.1. NCBI lineage: Eukaryota > Metazoa > Mollusca > Bivalvia > Mytilida > Modiolidae > Modiolus > Modiolus philippinarum. The sequence goes on from MJUU01062705.1 coordinate 166,996, forward strand.
TATGAGTGTGATCGCGATTGTCCTGAGCATCAGGGTCACTAAACACTAAACATATTACCAGATAAGCGTCAATATATACACATTTGAAACAATTGAAAATTCAAAGGCATGATAAGGCATTATGGAAACTATTTAAATTGAAAACATATCTAAACTAATATCATAATAGACAATATATGAGCAAGTGCAACCATACTAAAATAAAATATACCTAAATTTGTGGATACAATGAAGCCGTAGGGGCTTGTTGCACTTGCTGTTGCATCGGTTTATTAGGTGGATTTAAAACTGATGCAAAACCTTGGTGTGTGACCAATACGTAGGCATTGTAGGGTTGCCTCAAAATCTTACTAATTTTGTAACGAGTCACAAAATCGATGCCAATGGTTGATGGTATATTTACAGCTTGGGACGTTAACTTGTTTGTGACTGTAAAAGAAGAATAAAGTGCATACAATGTGCATTGGGGAAATGCCGAAACAGTTAAATCTTCAACAGAAGCACTGCTGAAGTCATAATAAGATGGGCACAAAGACAAGCTGAGTATTGGTACTAGAATACAATCCCAACCAGAAGTTATTTCTAAATAAATTGTTGTACATTTGGACCGTTTTGATCTATACAGGTAGCAAACAAGTACTGATAAAAATATAAGTACAAGAGTACTTAGTATAACAGATGCATGAAGCCATGAAAATTCTGATGTGATAAACTTTTCAATATCTGATACAGTGTCTGTCGACGACTGTTGACCTTGTGTAACCTTTTCATAAATAAATGAAGGTACACTTTGAGATCTTGACTTAGTAACTTGTTCAAGTATTAACATGGCTGTGGCCATTTTTCTCATTTTGAAAAAGAAAAATATACAAGCAATAAATGACAGTGATGCAATACCNAGTGAAACAAAAATAAGGATGGCATTAAAATCTGGCCATTCAGACTGTAGTGTAATGTCACCATTTAATAATGGTTCTGTCAAAGTTTTAAAAATTGTAGCATCTTTTCTTGCGGCTGCGGCCATTTTTCTTAAACTTAAGTGAGATTCTTGATCTGCAGCTAAAACTGAAGTGATGTTGTGTGTGTAAAATTTGAAATCTGGTATTGATAACTGTGGATGTTTTGAAAACGTTGTGTCTGCAAGAATGTTGTTTAACTTGTTGTTATCAAAAAATTCTTGTAAAAGTGCTAAATTAACTGGATGTGAAATAGAAAAATCTTGTGTTTGGTTATAACTAAGGTTTTAGATGACAATGAACATCTACATGGTATATTTATGATACAAAAATTACAGCCTTTAATAAGTTGCTGTTTATGTGGACAATCTAATGAAAGAGTATCACTTTGATACACTAAAACAGATGTTGGTGTTAACTCTATAATGTCATGTGTAATGTGATTTTTCAAAAATCTAAAATTACATTGTTGTGTTACTTGTTCAACATTATTATTATACAATCCAATCGTGCAATGTGGGACATTGGTAGGTATCAATGCAATATTAAATGTGCATGTTATAACTGAACCATGCTGACAATTGGTTAAATCAGTAGCAGATAAGGGAAGGTAATAATCATGCTNAGCAAAGAATTGAGGCAAGTCAATTAGTTTGGTAGCATGAGTTAAATTGTTATTAATTGGAACAGGTAAAGAAATGATTCTGAAAAGACGTAGAGGATGTGCATGGGAAGAAACTGGAAATCTAAGAGTGATGTACAGAGTAGAATGGTTACGAGTAAACATAAAGTTAGAATTAGTGTAATAGTAGGATGGGTGGAATTGAGTAAGGTAGAAACCTGGATAAGATTTTGTTAAAATTCCTTGAACCTTGTGCAATGCATGCGTCAAAGTGTGCTTAGGCAATAATAAAGGTGAAATTCTGCCTTCGACCAAGCTTTGCACGGCAGCTTGGAACTGATCGAGATTGCTTCGTAACGTATTGCCTTGGTTAGTAAGGGTTATTAGTATTTGCGACATGTTAATCATGGATTGTTGAAATGCCATAAATGATGAATTTACTGCATTTGCCATGGTTTTAATTTGTATCGAATTATATTTTATACCTTGCAGTAAATTTGAGGTTCTATTGTCTACCAATGACATAAATGATGATAAATGATCACCATGTTGGTGTAATACCTCTGTTAAAAGTCGTGTTCTGTGATTTAGTTCGTTTATATGTCTAGCAAGAAGGTTCACATCCCCCATTGTAGCCGTTCCAAAAAGACCTTTGGCTAGTGAACCAATAAAGGGAAGAAGTGACCTCTTGCTATGTTGAGAATTAAACAATGATGTTTGAGGTATTAAAGTGTGATTTACCCTAATTGTATCTCTTAAATGGATTTCAGTGTTCCTTTATTTAGTGTAGATAAAAACTAAATATGTGGAAGAACAAATATCAAAACATATTAAGAAAGTATGGATAGATAGCAATTAACCTTTAGGGCATAAAACAACACAAAGGGAAGAGCTTTGCTCCACTTTTAGATAGCAAATAACCTGGAAGGTTTTAAAAGAACACCAAATTCAGCTACATGTAAGGGAAGAAATTTACATTGAATAGACTGTATAGTGTTGTTGGCAATTGTAACTTTTAAAATAATCGGTTTTTGGACAAGCGCAGAAGTCTTGCATGAACATTTTGGACTTGCAGACCACTATAAAAAGCATTGACCCAGTGGTAATAACAAAGTGAAAAATAACTCGTATAAATGAAGTCTTTTCAATAAAGAGCATTGTAAATCCAGATCTTTTATGTTATCATTTGGACTATCGTACTCATTTCCTTCGTGGAATACCAATTTCGATTTGCAAGACTTACAAATTTCTTTACTAAGCCTATGAAAAACGTAGAAAAATGAAAATTTTCCGCCCAATTTTCTGTTCCTTGTACTTCAAAAATCAAGCGCATAAACTTATTATTTTTTCGTTAATGTTTATTGTCAACTTTTCATTAAGTCAACACTTTAGTCTTATCGATAAAATGCACTGTTACGCTGTTTATTTACATTAATATCATAGTAAATTTGGTATTTAGTAACTGGAAATATCGAATCTGTACTAGCAGAAAGAAATGCGTGACAAGAAAATCTCAGCCATTCTACGAAACAAATATTTCTAAGAGTCCGAGATGATTGAAAAATCTCGGATTCAATGGTGGTTGATTTTATTTCTAACCGGATGTTCTGTAAAATATACAAAAATCCACATATTCACATATAGAAATCAAAATATTAGACAGACAAGGTTAAGATTTCAGTTATCTCGGAGTCAAGTAGTGCAGCGGACGATATTTAAAAAGACGCTCTATTTCAAAGTTTAATATACCGGAATAACATATGGACGAATTTATGCTTAAATGAAGGAAAATATCTATATTTTCAAATTACATTTGTCGTAAGAAGTTGGTGTGATTACGTTTCCATAATTGTGGCGTTAAACAACACCACCCTTCAAAGACTAAATTATCCAGTAATAACGGAATAACTGAATCAAATATCGCTCTAAATTTGACTTCTCGTAGTGCATAAAAGGTCAAATGTTAAAGCAATACAAAAGAATCACAATTTCATGTTTTCTCTGATATGGTACATTCTTGTAAAGTATGTAATAATTTTTCATCGATTTTTAACCCTATTTTTCTTCCTTTAGCAACATGTTTGATTTTTTATTATTAATTAACGTTTGGATGTAATAAGTAAAGTAAGTTGCATCTTACTCTAAAGTTTAGTTGAGCTCTCTCGTGTGGTTTCGAAGAAATAAACATATAAGTGTTGCAAAAAAAAGTAATAATTCTATTCCGGAATATGTGATACCGACATCAGCTCACAAATTAAAATCTCCTTGGTCATATTGTTCTAATAAGATGAATTGGTTTGTTTTTAGGCTTTTGTGCTCTTGTTTTGTAGATTAGATTAAACTTATTTTATTGTTAAATACTTTTAACAAATGGATTGGATACAAGTTATTACAACTTAAACAAATCCTTTCCATATAATACAATGATACAGTATAATTGCATGCGTCAGGAAATAATATTTACATCAATAATTCTAAATATTGCAATATATACTACATGCATAAGTTTAATCTTAGAAGAAATTACAATGCATATAATAATAATAATAATAATTAGAAACAAAAGAGGGAAAAAAGAAATTTTTGTGATCATCTTGTGAAACGATTGGATTTCTTTATAAATTGTTGAACAGATAGAAATATACAGACGTTTTGTTCTTCAGTAAGAGTTTCACTGCCAAAAAGTAACGTTTCTATATCAATTTCTGTAAAAGTTAATTTTCTAAACAGTTCGGCACGAGGTCCTATGTAAAGTGGGCATTCTAAGAAAAAATGTATAGCATCTTCAAGAACATGTCCACATAGACAACTTGGGTCATGTACAAGATTAACTCTGAATAGATCAGCATTTAAATTACTAGATCTATGACGCATTCTTGTATGCAGTACATTCAAGAGTCTGTCACCCGATAAATAGAATTTTGGTAGTTTCGTTAAATTTTGAGCGTCTATCAAACATTTTTTAAAGTGTTGAGTGGTTGGTGATGTTCTAATCTGTTCGCTCAAGTTATTCCAATCATGAATAGCTGAAGGGAAAAAGGAGTTAGCATACAACTGTAACCTTGTCCTAGGAACCCTAAATCTATTTGTGTTCTTAGATTTATATTTATTTCGTGTTCAAAAGGGGTAAGACAATCCGTCAAGTATAATGGACAATTTCCACTTTGAATTTTATAAAATAGATTAAGTTTTCTCCGATTTCTGCGTGACTGTAAGGTTTCCCATCCTGTTTCAAAATAAAGAGATTCAATACTTGAAAATTTTGGTAGACCTGTTATAATTCTTGCAGCTTCGTTTTGAATTTGTTCTAATTTATTAATTTCTTGTATATTAAAACCTGCCAAAAGTTCACTCGAATACTCTAATATAGGTAAAATACATTGTATATATGCAAAATATTTTTTTTCAAGATTTACTCTGCTAAGACTAAATTTATATTTTCTCAATACTGACAATCTTTGGGAGACACTTTTTATTATGTTTTCAATGTGACATGTCCATTTACAATTATTGGAAAACGTTACACCAAGGTGTTTGTGATTTTCAACAAATTTAATATCTCCATTGTTAAAAACAATATTTGGCTTATCCAACACTTGACGAGTTGAAAAAATAACACATTTTGTCTTTCTTGGGTTAAAATCAACTAACCATCTTTCAGACCAAGACTGGATCTCATCAAGATCTGAATTAAGTTTAGTTTCTATATCAGTTTTATTATCTGACGAATATGACAAGGACGTGTCGTCTGCAAATAACCTAGCTAAGCTTTCGGTTGTATCAGCTATATCATTAATATAAATTAAAAACAATAAAGGTCTAAGACATGTCCTTGGGGAACACCACCTTTTACCTGTCCAACATTTGAAAAACAATTCTTTATAGAAACTTTTTGATCTCTGTTGCTTATATAATTTTGTAACCACAAAAACAAATTTCCAGAAATACCATATGCTTCAAGCTTTTTAAGAAGGCCTTTATGCCATACGCGATCAAACGCTTTAGAAATATCACAGAACACGGTGCACATAATATTACGATTTTCAAGTGCCATGCAAATGTTATGATATATTTCTATTAACTGGTGAACAGTAGAATGGTGATGCATAAATCCAGATTGATACTTGTACAATAAGGAATTTTCTAAAAGGAAATTGTAAATGTGTTTATATATTACCCTTTCAAATACCTTTCCAACACAACTTAATAAACTGATCGGTCTGTAATTGGTGGGATCAAATTTAGTACCTTTTTTAAAGAGTGGTATGACAATTGAAGATTTTCAAATTCCGGAAAATTTACCAGTTGCAATCGAGTAGTTGAAAACAATCTGCAATGGTTTACATACACTTGTTGCTGTATACTTCAATAAGTTATGACTGATATGGTCGTGTCCTACGGCTTTGCCCAACTGTAAATTTACAGGTACGTCTTTAATTTCACTGCATGTAAAATTAACTAAATCTAATGTCTCATTTGTCCGTCTATCAAAGTCGGGGGTGGGTTTTTCAGCGTTTCTTACATCTGATATTGAACAAAAGAAATTGTTCAATACATCAGCCTTATCCATTTCATTGATTACCAAATCACCAGTATTTTTATCGATCAACGGGGGTATAGTACAAGTTGGTGATCCATTATTCAATAGTTTAACTAACTTCCAATAAGCCTTGGGGTTTTTCTTTTTATTATCATCTAACAGATTATTGGCATTAATAAAAAATTGCTGTCGAGCATACTTTATCATATTATTTATTTTATTACTCTGTTGTTTAAACTTATCAAGTAATATGGGCCTGGGGTTTTTCTTAAGCTGCTTATGTAGTCTATCTCGAATTTTTATTTCTTTTCGAATTTCTGAATTAAACCATGGTTTGTCATTAGGTCTGATTGTGACATCTTTCGTGGGAATGAAACGTTTCGCCATATCAATATATTTATCCGTGAATTTTGTCGTCATCTCGTCAATATTTTCAGAATTATTCAAAAATACCCCCCAATCAAACTGTGAGATTTCTGCATTTAAACTCACAAAATCTGCATGCTTATATAACCACACTTCCCTCGTATATCTTCCTTCGAGATTCATAGGAATTTCAATTGATGCACTTGTGGCATCATGGTCACTCTTTGTTCTATCAACTTGTAAAACAATAGCAACGTTTACATCAGAATGTATAACAGGATCTAATAAATTATTTCTACGCTTTGAATCTTTGATACAATTTGAAAAATTAAAAATTTCAAGCAAATTATTTAAACGGTGGTTGGTTTCCTGTAAAAGATTTACATTCAAGTCACCAGTTATAACTATTCGAGGCGAAGTTTCTAATGCCCTCTCTATTGATGCATGAAAGTTCCCCAGAAGGGGTTTACAGACGAAGGAGGTCTGTACACTGCACATACTAGTATTTTAAAACTTTTAAAATTTAATTCTATCCAAATAAATTCACCATTTACAAATTCTAAATCAAATCTTCGAAGTGCATATAAAGTGCATATAAAGACTCAGAAACATAAAGTAACACGGCACCACCAAAACAGTCTCAGTCTTTACGAAAAGGCTCATTGAAACCAGGGAGCAATAGTTCATTCAGTTTTACATTATCATCCAAATGACTTTCAGTAATGCAAACCACCGATGAACCATGACAAACTGTTTCCAGATAATCTTATTTCTTACGCTTCTTGCATTCCAATGGAATATTTTTATCTCACCAGAATTTGAATTGGGACCTGGATTCCTTTCCACATCATTAAGAAGTAGTAGTAATTGAAGTAAAAATAATGTAAACTAAATGTTCTGTTTGAAAGGTTCACAAATGTATTTATTGAAAAGCATGGGTAAAACTTTAATTGTTTTATACAGAAACAAAAGGAAGAATAATATCGGCAATGGTAGTATTTTCAAACTATAAACTCGCATTTTCTTCACTACAGGTCTTAAACGAATATAAAATAATCATATTGCCATTCTATAACTAGAGATATCATTACCCATTGTCAAAAAAAATAAACATCGGAAGGAATAAATAGGCAAAAGGAATTTGTATTTTTCTGTACAACAAGGATGATCACAAACAAAGAGAAGGCATTTGTATTATTCGGTACACTAAGAATGAACACAAACAAAAAGTAATGTAAATATAAACAAAATGCAAACACAATATTAAAACATAATATAGTACAACATGTACAATAAAGAAGAAATAACATTGAAATCAGGAAAGCTGCTGGTGTAGATTCCTGAATGGTACTATAAATAAATACATAACCTGCATATTTTACAAATAAAGGCATTATAGGATACACATACAGTACACATTAATATACAAGATATAAATCTAAGATGGATAGGTCTATAAATGACATGTTGACCTTTGATGTCAGACTAAAAATCACATGAAACAAGCTGTATAGACCATTTGATAAATTTATACACTTTGGTCATGTTTTGTGTCTTTTCATAGTTTTCATTACTTAGGTAAATATATTCTTTATTAAAAGCAACATTCAGGGATTAACAATTATAAAAAGAGAAATATATCTCCTACAAATGCTTGTTTTTGTAAATACATGTTAAACCAAACATATCGATATCTTTTGAAAGTTCAACATTTTGTGTAATGTTAATGAGTAAAAAAAAAACAATAAATCAAACCACAAAATAGCGAAACTATGGTCGAGGGTAAATGACAAGTGTCAGACTGGCGTTTACAAATGTATGAATAAACTAGATAGGTTAATCTGGCCTTATGGTTCCTGTAAATGGGTTAAAATGCAATATATCAATCAAAGTCCTTGAACCTTGAATTTGAGCTCAAATGTATAATGTACGTGTCAGAGTTACATTCATCCGCCAAGATGGGAACAAAACACAATATATGAAAAGCGAAGGTGCTACAGTTGTTAAATAAGAACTTACTATAAAAGTAAATAAATTCTCTTAACCATAAAACTGAAGTTACAAGACAGGTGTAAGAACAGCACATACCCAACTTGGTATAACATAATACTGTATATGGTAAGCATAGGTATTAAGAATGCTTGGAATTCGACAAAAATATACTAAGTTAATAAAATCATTCAACCATGAACTTGAGGTCAAAGCTACATGTGTACATAATAGGTGTCAGACTTGGACATACTTACCAAGCTATATCAATAGACAAAATATGGCTAGTGTAGATGTCACAGATGCTTGGAATTTGACAAAAGCTAACAAAATCACTCTACCATGAAATGTAGATCAAAGATTGCATGACAGGCGTCCGACTGTCATGTTTTAAGGAAAGATGTGACAATACAACCATATATATAATAAGTATAGATGCATAAACTATCGTCGCAGACGAGACAATAACATTAAGAGACAAATAAATAATAAATAATTCATAAATAATGAACAATTATTTCTATAATTTTGTTCATTACATAAAATATAAATTTAACACAATTGTACCAAGAGCAACCTAGCCATTTTAAGATACAACATCAGCAACACCAGGGTATGTGTTGTAATTCATATAACAAGTAAATGACATTGTTCTAATGGCACAGCATAAGTGACACAATTCTATGTGCTTGCCTCTATAACAATGATTCAATTTATATTTTTAGTAAGATATGATTATATAAGATTCAATCAGATTGTTACATGTGAAATAAAAAAGCATCACGTTGATTTCGTAAGTTTTTCATACTCGTACACTACCAAGTTTACTTGAAGAATGAGAAATGAATCTTATATTTAACATTTCAGCTAGTAAATACATGCATAAAGGCCTAATATTTATAACGGGAAACAAATTCTTATAATTGTTATAATTATTTTTGAAAAGGGTAGAAACAAATAGTCGAGTTCACCTATTAACATTTCACATGCACGACATACTCCAGACTAAACCTAGATATCAACCTAGTTTAGACTGACCTTCAAATGTTTGCTCCGTCTATAAACAAAGACTTTGAAGGTTTAACAGTTTACAACAAAGTATTTATTTGATTGGAAAAAATAATCTTGCAACTTATATGGACATATATAACTACTTAAACAAAATTATCATTTCTCACCAAGGAGTTTCTATGAAAAAAAAACATGTAAACATCGAAAAATGATTATTGGCACTAAAGCGTATTCTGATATAGAACAGGTAAGTTATTTATATTGTACTAAATATAACTTAGCACATGTTACAGGTAAACAAAAACAATAACATTGAAAATATTGTAGTTTATTCCAATAATCAATCACTGGATAAATTAAAGTCTAATTAAGGCAGTGTATTTTTATCGTCACAGAAACCTTCCCTGACATCAGATTCCATCGGCTGAATATCCAAAAGCCAGTAAACATCATCAGTACTACGTATGGTTGTAGCTCGATCACCATTTTTGGCAACTGCAAAAATTCGACCGTCATACGACCAACAGGCATCAATTTTTTTCTTAAATCTCAAAAAGTTCAACTCGTTCATAATTTGTTGTCGTCTGTAAGTAAGGTTTCCAGTTATGAATATGCTTTCGGGGTTTCCTTTTAATTTTCTTTTAGCAGTAAAAACAGAATTGCGATGCCTGTATGATGTAAATCTTGCTATGATTTGAACTTTCCCCTTTTTTACTTTCCCGATTGGGTGAGTCCTGCCAAGTTCATTTGAGGAAATGTCAATACCTAGAGTTTTATTACAATTATCTAATACAATTCTATCTGTGTCTATTTTTCTCAGATCTCTAGAGTCACCACAAGGAACGTTGTGACTGAAACTCCGTGAATACTGCTCCTGTTCGTCAAGTCTTGTATCGAGATTTTGGACTTGTTGTGTTAGCTCTGATAAGTTTCATTAAGCTCCTGATTTTTAGTTTTTTGTTCTGTTAGCTCTTTTTCAAGTTCATTTACAACTTAAACATGTTTTTCGATTGTTATATTCTGAGTTCGTATCAGGACATCTTGTTTTTTAATCTTATCCTGGAGTGGCTTAACGCAATCAATACTCATTTTGTCATAATTGCCCTCAATTTTGGATCAAATGGCATCAGTTATTTTTGGCGCCAATTTTGCTATGAAATTATCGTCTTGTAAAACAGCACATACTAGCTCAGATATGTTAAATGTTGTACCAGGTTTTCTACTCAGAGTCTTGTCGACTTTCGTTTCATCAACACCACTTGTGTTAATATCATCGGCCGAGTAACTGAGGGTCCGGGGCTTTATTTGTCGATGTAATTGTTTAATTATGGCAGGAAGATCATCGGGACTGGCAGGGTTTTTACGCTTGCTAGTTTCAGTACTAGGTTCACTTGGCGTATCTTTATCAATGTTGTCAACAATGTTATTACTGGTCGCCATATTGGGAGTGATTTTGTCTCACGATAGTCATAAACTTCAAAATGCTCTGAATATTTGTCAGTTTAAACAAACCAATGTAATAGTATACTGTTAATATTCCATATTAATCTTGTTTTTGTCTATAAAATCGTGTTAGTTCATCTAAAGTGCGTTCTGTTGGAATAAACATTCATTAATTTTTTTTGTATATCGTCATGTTTGAATTCTTCACCTTTTCAAATTTCTGAAGTACACTATCTTTTCAAAGTCCAGAAATACTGTTATTTGAGTAGTATTCTTACTTACTCTATACAGTCTGTCACAATTATGCATCATTAATAGCTTTTAAGCCTTTTAAAAGGATCTTTTAGGTAGTGCTCTGAAATTTGGCAACCAAGTATTAACGAAGCTTGTGATTCGCTAAATTGAAATAGTATACATAAGACAGTGGGAACAAAACTCAGTGACTCTTTTGTGATGACTTAAGTCTTTCGAATCATTCTATGTTCCTCGAATCGAAACTTCATGACTTTCTGTTGTCAGTTATTTTCAAAATAATACAAGATAAATCCTTGAGAATGGAATTTTTAACATTTTCTTTCATGCAAAATTAGCAAAATGGATCGTTCGCGATCGAAATAAAATAAAATAAATGATTAATACCGGCCAATAGTGACACACAAATTATTGACCAATTTAGCAGGAGAAATAGGAAAGATATTTAAGCACAACCAGGTTAGGGAGGGGATGGTGAGTTAACGATTTGAAAATAAGTTTCATGGTTGTCGTAGAGAAACAGTTTTTTCTTGAAATGTAAATTTTTCACCTTTGAACATAGACGCCAAAATTAATATAATTTCAAAACCCTGAAAAAAAATTTGGTTCAATTCGATAATAAAACCAAGGAAACTGTACCGGAGGTATTTAAAACAGTTGACCCCCAAAAAACAAACAAATAAAAAAAAAACACACACACACAAACACAAAAACAAAAAACAGAAATATAGAAAAAAAAAAAACAATAATAGTATTCCACTCGTAATGTTTAAACATACAAAAACTGGTTGCGACTCCATTTCAAGTTATCCCTCTGAAACCAGACAACGGATGGATATGAGCATGGAGGGGCGAATAGACGATACACATACTTGACACAAAGGGCCGAGCCTTTCCAAATTAAGAGTCTAACACTGGCGGGACAGGAGCGGAGTACAAAAACAAAACAATCTAATAAAAAAAATTATTTTTACTAGTTAAAAGTGGCGCTAACTCCTAGCGAAAATTATACCCTATGACCCCCTCCCCCGAAATTTCCTAACTCAATATCTATTCTGGATACTTATCGCTTTAATTTGAGCAGATGTTATTCAAACGATAGATGTCTTCGGGATTCCTGCAGGATTTAGTCAGATTTTGCAAAGGCATTGGCGGATCCAGAGGAGGGGTGGGGGGGGGGTTGTAGGAACCTCCCCTTTCCTCTGGACAATCACGTATTTTGTAACAAATATCCTGATATTTTATTAAGAAATACCCCACAAAAATTTCCTTCTTATTTCAAATTGGAACCACCCTTTTTCTAAGTACCTGGGTCCGCGCCTGAAAGGTAAAATGGTGTGTGAAGCAAGTGTGTATGTTCCAAATTCCAAACAAATAGTAATTAAATCGTCCTAAAGTGATTTCTTTTTAATGTTAATACAAGAAATACTGATATTCTTGAAGAGGATTAATGGTAGTGATTTATTACGTATAATGAAAGCACGTGAATTTATGAAGCAGTTCTACGTTTTTACGTAAGATAACGTTTGCTTACGAAATGGTTAGAAATATTCAAAAAATCACAAAAGATGTCAACAACCTCATATCCATACCTTTCGCTTTCAAATGTAGAAACAAAAACCAAGTTCACGTAAACAAACCAAAAAATGTTTTTCTGAATTCACATGCGAAGAACCCCCCTTTTTAAGGTTAACAAACATAACTTATACATAAATAGTCACTGCATAATCGTTTTTAAAAAAATAAATTTGTAAAGCACACTATTGAATAAGGACAAAATTTTTGCAGTAAATTGACTCTGAATAGCGAAATATTATTTGGAACTTCAGTTGTACAGAAATGAAAAAAAATCACAAGTACATGCATTAACGTAATATTACGCAAAAATAAAGTTGAACAAAGATGTTATTTTTTTTTTTTTTTTTGGCTTTAAATGTTTTCTTTGATATCAACCTGCATTTGGGTGGTCGAATTTTTGTTTTCTGTTAACTTTATTAGCCAAGATAGATCGCTCTTCTCCTTACTTGGATTTTAACAATGTTTTCAGTCCTGACCTTTGACCTTGAATAACTTAAATGTAACCACCTCTGACCTTTACGACATCTATATCATAATGGGATATTTCTTGCTTTTTCCAATGATATACTAGTATATTTCATCCGTATGTAATTCCGGTATATTAAATTTCAAAAATCCAGTTGTCGTCTACTGCACTAAAGTTTCTTCTGAGACTAAATAGTTTACTCTAAAATGTCTACAGACTACCGTATAAGTGGTTATTTTCGCGGGACGCAAATTTCGCGATTTGTTTCAAAATTGCTGGACTTTATTTTTGCAGGGCTCAAATTTTCGCGATTGCTTATCATTTTACTGTATAAAGTCTCGTATAAGTTATATTTCACGGTATGCAATTTTCGTGACTTCAGAATGGTCGCGAATAAAGCGAAAATAACCACTTATACGGTAATATGTTCTTGCATAAGATCACTTAGATGCCCTTTAAAGTTGGGACATCTTTCAAATTTTGTCGAGGGGAGGGAGGTTTGCGATGAATGCAGTTAAACGGATGGAAAAAATCGTATCATTTTGTAAATTATAACTTGTTTATTATATACTCCTCAACAAAAGAAACTTCCACTCTCGTTTTTTTGTGAAATACGATTGAAAATAAAACATTATTTCGGTATCTAGTTATCAGTTCTCTTTAATTTATAATCATCTTTAACAAAGAAAAAAAGACTTCCAGGAAAAATTGGGAGAACTTCCCGTTGATAGAATCGAGACGAAAATTGGCATGTGTTTAAAGTGGAAGGGATATTTTTGTCAAACAAGAGCAACATGATAACAAACAATTTGTCATTTTGAAATAATCGATACTTTAACGGATTTTCGAAAAAGAAGCTGAAAAAGATCTGACAATTTTCATCACTTGGAGTGTTTGTCACAGTATGAACTTCGATTAAGTGAAAGGAGACTTTATTTGGTATAGAATTCATCAATTAGTTATCCGAAATGCATCGACTGCAAAAACTTTCGGGAAACGGTTTAAATCATACGTCAAACTAAAAAAAAGTCTAAACACCAAAATTCGAGCTTCACCATTTTTTTTCATGAAATTTTTGTGTTTTTGGATAGGTTACCAACAATGTATTGATTTCATCGATAATCAATGAAAGTTAATTACTAATCGACATTGACCTAATGTTGAATTCCGCAAAATAAAAAATTGTACCACTAGTATGTCATAACAAATATGCAATGAACGAATAAAAATTGGTCTTCTCCGAAGTAAACAACAATAATTTTAGTTCTATCAGCCCTATTTGAAAATATACTGAGGATCACAGTAGGTGAACGCTTCTTTTGTTGATTAGTACATGTATATAGATAGCACGGATTAACAGGTTCTGTTTCCAATATAAAAGATAAGGGACATTTTCCACGAGTGTGAGAAATTCAGTCTTTTCCCGAGTTAAACAGTTAAACGAGGGTACAAGACGTAGAATTCCTCACACAAGTGGAAGATATCCCAATCTTAAATTTTGGAAGAATGTAAGAACCTAGTTCTTGCGAAAAATACAACGGTCAAACCTTGTGTAGTTTCTACTATAACGTCAAATCATTGAAAGAATTTAATATGGTAAGAATTGTGACAAATCGCAACGTTGGATTGGACGTTTACCAGTGCAAGACAGCTTCATGCCACCGTATCTTTTACTGGCTGTCTTACACGGAAAACTTATCATTTACTAACGAATGAATTTTCTTAGTTAAAGAAAGAAAGAAAAACATTAATAAGCTGTAAAATTATTTTTCATAATGTCACTCTAGGAAGTGACGTCACAGAGGTAGTTGTCGAAATTCAACTAAAACGTACAACAACAAAGGGCGAAAATAGCTCAAAATGTGTAGAAGTTTTCTCTGCAATTAGGTGTCAGCAGTTTAACAATGCTTTAGCCACAAGAAAAAAAGACAAATCTGCTTGCCGGTACACGAATAACATGTGAAGATCGTAGTTGCTTAAAGTAATCAGAGGTTTAATGTTTTACATGAATTATGAGTTAGTGGATATCAGGTCATGCCAGACTTTGAACTTTAAGTTCATACAATAGGTCATACTTTTTGAGGAAAACTAGCACACATTATATATATATTTACATACAATAGAGAAGTTCTCTTTGTGTATAAAAACTGCTTACAACCCTGAAATGAATATGTTTGGCGGTTTTGGTAATTTTATTTCTTTGAAACAGAGTTTAAATGTGAAAATATGCCGTCGCGCGCTGTGAGGCAATATTTGAAGGCATAATATTGGGTCATACCAACCCAAGCGGCTTTGGAGGTTGGCAGGTGTGACATTTGAAGATCATAAACCGAAAGATCTATTAAAGCAGAATAGAGAATATAATAGATATGATCTAAATGGGTATCAAAATAAGTTAAAGGGTTTTCCATATTATGGATGATGCATATGTAGCAAGAGAAACCAATTCTGTCAACGGTCGGTCTAACTCCATACGGAGGACATCTTGTATATCTGAGTTGTATTATGGCAGTAGAATACCGATTTAACAAAGGATTGGTAATTACAAAAATGAGACATGGCCAAAACGACAACACAGAAAAACAATGACACCAGACAGCCACAAATCGCGGAAATAAAAACACAACACTCAAAACCAATACACATACTTTGTGAACTTTCATAAATCCGAAAGTGACATCAGATGCTCTAGAAGAGTGAACATGTCCTGTTCTCTCGACACGTCGTATCTTTAAATGATTTTATGAAAGTAAAAGGGCTGATCAAATCCCTAACTCCACAGCTTTTCGGACAGTATCTTTATTCTTTTTTTTAAAAAATCACATGGAAATAGTGATTATCAAAATGGAATATCAGTCATGATGTCAAATGAGTTTTCTTTTACTACAACTTTTTTACTGATAAGCTAGGCCCTGAGGCCAGGCACTACATAAATTTTTTAATTGATATTTTGTTCTTTAATTTTCTTTTAGATTTTGAGATCCGCATTTGAAAATGAAGAATTACAGCCTGGCACTGAAAGATTACTTCTGACTGCCGCAGTTGCTGCCGGGGAGGATACCGTTAATACGGCATATGAAATAGGTCTTATTTCTGAGTAAGAAATTTGTTTGTACCAAAGCGACGACTAAATCTATACGCAAGTCTGCATTCAAAACGGCTCAACAGAAAAAGAAAAACATACCAAAAATACACAGCGAGATGACCTCGATTTTTTGCTTTTCCTTCCTCCTGGTTTACAATTCTGCTGTGACATCTGAATTTAGTTTTCTGACACAAAATGAAAAAAAAATCTGACACTAGCTGAAAAAAAACTTCTGTCTTATTTATATCACTTTTAATAACAATTTAAGTTATTAAGAATTTCAACAGAATACTTTTCAAGGCAGTGCATCAAGCTAGAGAAAATTGAATGCGATGGCTTTTAAAGCAAACACATTCGTTCTTTTAAATTAATTCAGATAAGATATTGCAATTGCCGAAACTAGCGATGACGAAAGGGCCGCGCAATTTCGATCCTGCAAATCCAGACAAAAGTATGCTTGAGATACATTGTATCAGGTGAATGAAAGGATGTGGAGTAAATGCACATGAGACCAAGTCTCCACAAATGCATGGTTAAAAACAAGCAAAGGAACAACGATTTTGTTGTTGTTCTTCATCTTGAAGTCACCATAAGACCTTCAACACTGAGCTTTGCTCATACCTCATAGTAAGTTAAAGACGGCCCCTAGCACCGGTTTGAGTAGAATTCTTTGCTGCTACATCCATGTCTTTACTGGTCATGGGTGCGGGATTGTCAACAAACATTAATTAAACTGGCAAGGTGCTCTTCAATCACTGTCATCCTTTACCCTACAAAAGCACTAGTGTCTTAAGCTAGTGGACGATTACAACATATAGACAAACACAAGGCACTCATAAAGTCAAATGTAAGAAAACTTGGCGTAATAAACAAGAGGCTCTCAAGAGCCGGTATCGCTCACCTGGGCCACGGCTGACATATGCAGTTAAAATAGTCCCAATGTTTTAAGGGCATTATTTTCAAATTTGTTAATAGACATTGATGTTATATTATCATAAGTTAAACTATGTTCCAGACTAGCAGCTATTTTGGATGGGTGCAATTCTTTTGACCAAGTTTGGATCCAATTGGCCCAGTGGTTTCAGAGGAGAAGATCTTTGAATGTCTTTTCCCATAGGGGCCAATGTTAAAACTATGATCCCTGCTGGAGGCCATCTTGGATATAGCGCGGATCTGAAAAACAACTTTTTGCAGGAGACCATCTAAGGACTACTGTGGCCATGTTTGGTTTCAATTGGCTGAGTAGTTTTAGAGGAGAAAATCTTTGAATGTCTTTTCCCATAGGGTCCAATGTTAAAACTATGATCCCCGCTGGCGGCCATCTTGGATATAGCGCAGATCTGAAAAACAACTTTTTTGCAGGAGACCATCTAAGGACTATGTGGCCAAGTTTGATTTCAGTTGTCCCAGTAGTTTCAGAGGAGAAGATCGTTGAATGTCTTTTCCCATAGGGTACAATGATAAATTATGATCCTCGCTGGCGGCCGTCTTGGATATAGCGCGGATCTGAAAAAAACAACTTTTTTGCAGGAGACCATCTGAGGACTACTGTGGCCAAGTTTGGTTTCAATTGGCCCAGCAGTTTTAGAGGACAAGATCTTTAAATGTCTTTTCCCATAGGGTCCGATGTTAAAACTATGATCCAGCTGGCGGCCATCTTGGATATAATGCGGTTCTGAAAAACAACTCCTTTGCAGGGGACCATCTAAGGACTATTGTGGCCAAGTTTGGTTTTAATTGGCTGAGTAGTTTCAGAGGAGAAGATCTTTGAATGTCTTTTCCCCTAGGGTCCAATGTTAAAACTATGATCCCCGCTGGGGCCATCTTGGATATCGCGCGGATCTGAAAAACAACTTTTTTGAAGGGGACCACCCAAGGACTATTGTGGCCAAGTTTGGTTTCAATTGGCCCAGTAGTTTCAGAGAAGAACATCTTTGAATGAAAAGTTTACGCCGGACGGACGGACGGACGACGGACGAAAAGTGATGGCAAAATCTCACCCTGGCTATAGCCAGGTGAGCTAAAAAGTGAGATGAGAGCACTTTAAACAGTTGGTCGGAATTAAATTTCGATTAGTATGGATTTGTTTGACGTATACTGTTAGCTCATATTTTCGTGGTACATAGCTACGTAGTAACAGTGGCGTCACAGTTAAAACTTTGGTTAAAATGAACGTGAATATCACGATAAAATTGAATCCACGATATACTGAGAACCTAATATACTTATGTGTTGATACAGTAATTTGCTAGAGAGTGATTTCTTCAAGATTTGCCGTATTATTTTTTATCCGATTACTTAAATCAATTATTCATAAGTCAAGAAATCTTTGATGAAACATTGATTTATATTCAAAAAGGGCATCGACAGGCAGGAAGTAGTCAAATGAAAAGCCTAAAAATCCATTGCATAATACAACTCATCAATTTCAAACTTCAAACCAATTTTTAATGTCATTCCCTCCAGCACAGACCAAGAAATCTTTAGCTAAAATTTAGCAAACAGGAAGTTGTTAAGTGGAAACGCTTACGATACAACTGAACTTTCTAAGCTTCAGATTAAATTTGGAATCATTCTCACTAATAAAAGACAAGAAATCTAGGACAAAAATTAGGTTTTTTATGAAAAAAAATCAAATGTATCGGTAAACAAGAAAAAGTTGCGCAACAAACATGAAAATTACTTTAACGATACAACTCATCATTTCTAAGCGGCAGACCAAATTTTTATGCCCCCGTGACGATAAGTCGGGGGGCATATTGTTTTACCATCGTCCGTCCGTCTGTCCAAGGGGGGTACATGGTTTGTCCGCGCAACTCCTCCTACAGTTTTTATGCTAGTAAGTTTTTATTTTGCAGATCATTTGTACCTATATTGAAGATGCGCATGTGGTAAGGATTTTCATTTTGGTTAATTTTGTCAAAAATA
>MJUU01062706.1:0-13333 GCA_002080025.1 Modiolus philippinarum
CTTCCCACCGAGGGATTTGGCTGTTCTTCGAATGCACAGATATTACAGACCTATCACACTGCCCACGCCCTCTCTGTGGGAAACCAATAGGATGTAAAATAGAACGAGATACAAATTTATTTTCTGTGACTCTTAAGTATATTAATTAACGTACGGAGCTGCACTGACAATGCAATTATTAGATATATTATAGCGAAGGACATACGAGCGAAATGTAAAGCCTACATTGTAATTTCTATTGTACAAATTTATCTGGAGTACTGTCATATTTTCGCTGTCATGCTTTTCGGTAAACCACACAAGATATACAAAGGACAACTAGCTATTTAACATCAAAATGCTGGAAAAGAGCATTCTTACATACATATCTATTATTTATTTCTGACACTTCGATAAAAAATAAAATGTATTCAAAGTGATAAATAAATCGCTCCCTATAACCTGAGGTACACACTTCGACGATAAGTATCCTCGTAAAACTTACGAAAAGTGTTGCCTGCTCTGTGAAGAGAATATTTTTTCACTGGGTTTGTTAATTTTTCTGCATTTAATGAATGTTGCGATAACATTGATATCTTTAGTTTATTAGTTGTATAAATAATGCTTCTTATCAAAGTCTCAATATTATGTAATTTGGTACACAACAGATAATTCAATGCTTTCCTAATGGCGCATAAGTGGTTTTCAGTGTTGTTGTTTGACATTTTGGGGAAAAATGAGAATATGATACCCACTTGCATATAAAGAAAAAAAATATTTTGCAGTATTATTTCAATGCAAAACTAGGTCTAATTTTCCAAATACATAAGATCTGCTCGAAAACTGTGTTAACATGTCATCTGTTACACACACTGTCATAAAAAAAATCAATTCGAACACATTTTCATACATTTCGATAACAAATTCAGCCACTGAACGTACCACATATATGCAATTTTGACAAAATTTGATAATTTCTTGTAAGTTTTGTTCTTGTTGAAATTCGGTGCATAGGACATCCAGAATCAAAACTAACTTTCCCATCCTCGATTTTACGGAAATGTTGTTAAATAATGCCAGAAACTGATTAAAAATCCAGAAAAACTGGGACGTAACTTACATTCTTTACGCAATAGGGGATATCGACAGGATATTCTGCACGTGTCCGTTAAATTAGCTTTGGGATCCAGTGACCTGAGGATTTTACACACATACTGGCCTCTCACTGATACTGCCGATGTCTACTGAAATACATGACGATTCTTTACCAAACCCATTGGGAGTTTTGAATTTGATTTTCCTTCCGTAGTGCGACAGTGTTTTACCAGCGGACTAGGCTCCTTGAGCTAGCCGGCAGTTTAGCGGCGAGCACTCTTTGACCCTTCTTTCAAAATTACGTTTTGTCTTATGCTTTTTCTGTTCAAAGATAGTGGTCATTGAGTTAGTAGTCTACCTGTATTGGGTTTTATTCGCGTGTTTATGATACTATAGGGAAACGGGATAGAGAAAGGGGAGGTTTGGGTACCCATAAACCGGTTTAACCCTACCGCTGGCTTTTGCTAGTGCCGGTACCAAGTCCGGCTGTCCCGAGTTCCTTTCGTTGTTTATGTTTGTCTTTTGTATTTTTATTGTGAGTTTTTTTTTCTTGTGCAGTTCCTATTTCCTTTCTGGCATGTGGCTATGTTTTTCGGCCATTGTAGGTGTTTCCTGTTATCTTTTTTATTCCATTTAATTATTTGCCGCTTGTAATGCCAACTGCTTATCTATTTGCCACAAGGGTTTTGGTTCTTGATGCACTTTGTGTAGTACTTTAAAACACTATAAAACAGCTAAAACCGAAGGATTAACTCTCTCCATCGTAGTTTCGTCCTTATTTATATTTAATATTTTTGATTATTTGGATTTCATTTTTTCTTCTATTTTTGAAATTATGGATTTCCTTTGTTGGGGATCTAGTGCTGCTGATGAGGAATAAATTTCCGAAATGGTCATACAGCTCACTAAATTATTGCATTTGAAGAAGTTAACATCTGTGTTATGGTCTCATGTCCATTTACCCCAAATCATTTCGTAAAATACAAAAGGTTGTTTACAGCAATGCTCGACTGCTAAGAAACCCCAAAACATACATGTGAAGCATATATATAAATTTATGTTCAAGAGGTACATTTACTTAGGACCCTTTTACTCGATTTTTGACAACATCTGAGCATATTCTGTTAAGGACCAACATAGGAATAAAATTCACCCCTTTATCACCATACTTTTACTTGTGTTAACATACATATAAATTTATTTTCAAGAAGTACATTTACTTAGGACCACTTTACTCGATTTTTGACAACATCTGAGCATATTCTGAAAATGACCAAACCTAGGAATAAAATTCACCCCTTTATCACCATACTTTTACTTATTTGTAAATAGAGAAATTATCGTGCTAATTTATAATTCATATTGCGAATTGGTTTTTGATGTATTTTTGTTGTGTACACGTAAAGGGATATGGAGTAATGTACACCGGACAACAATATGATTCATTTACAGTAGAACCCGCAAAACAAGACACTTTTGTCGACGTCTGAATAAAAAAAAAATATTCATATCACTTTGCAGAAAACAATGAAAATGTCCGACAAAAAATAGAACGGAATAACGAAGGATATATAACTGTCTGTGCTGACATACTTACAAGAGATCAATGTTATATAATCAAAATGCAAAGTGGAAATATTTCGTCGGCTCTTTAAATTTTAATACGTAAGTGCAATGAGAGATAAATGATCACCGACTTATACTTGTGACAGGAAGTATATCACTAGACACTTTTAATTTTCACTTATTACCGTTTAAACTTTTTGCTATTAAATAGGAACGTTTGCTGTGGCTATTTTTTCCGTTAATATCTACGGCACAATGGCATTAGTAGTAGGATGAGAACATAACTATTTCTGCTAATTGCATGTTTTTAAAAGCATTACAACAGTTTGGTACCAAAGGCACAGCTATGAATTATGGGTTGATAGTGGTAAAGAACACCAAAGCTATAGATGAATCATATTGATATATAAAACATGTTGGAATTGTGTACGTTTCGCGATTTATTTTTAAAACGGTTAAAAATTGAGGTTAAGTTTTAGATATAGAAATGTGAAGCATGTCAAGGAATTCACTTTATCTTCATAATGGAAGTTGTCTGAATGCCGGTACCTCATCCAAGATGGCCGCCAGCGGGGAACTTGGTTAATATTGAACACTATTGGAAAACACATTCAAAGATTTTCTCCTCTGAAATTATTTGGTTAATTGGTACACTCCTTGTTCACAAATGTTTTTAGTTGGTCCCCTTTAGAACTATGTTCGGGAGGTCTGTATCAGATCCAAGATGGCTGCCAGCGGGAGATATGTTTAATATTGAAAGGGAATGCCTTCAAAGATCTTCTACTCTGAAACCACTGAACCAATTTTAATAAGCATTGGCCTTAATCATAGCAAGGGTATCTAGATTCAAAATTATGTTTGAGAAGGAAACCACGTGTCTGCCGTTACAAAATATACCACCTAGGGGTAAATTGCTGCTTTGGGCAATTAACCAGAAAACCGTTACGGATATAAAAAAAAATGCTATGAATTCAAAGTAATCTGCATAACAAGATCTACCTGCCCCGCAATGTTAAAGAAAATCTGTTTACCCGTTTTGGAATTATGGCTCTTTTCGTAAAAATTTTCATTTTTTCAATAAAAAAACTAAATGATAGAGGTCAACATTATATAGCAAAAATGTTCAGCATCTAAAATCTACACACCCTGAAAATTTTGAAGAAATATGAATACTTGCAGGGATTTATTGCCCATATTGCCCTTTAATTTTAATATTTTCGTTATTTTATACATTTTGCCGTATATTTCTAAAACGATTTCAGATAGGGATTAAGTTTTAGATGCAGAAATGTTTATCATGTCAGGGACTACATTTAACATCATGATTGGAATTGTCTGACATGCATGCATTTCTTCCAAAATGGCCGAAAGCAGGGAGCTTATCTTAACATTGGACCTTTTGGGAAAACAAATTCCAAGATGTTTTCTCTGAAACTATGTACCTAACTCGAACTTACTTGGTCACTGTCCTTAATTGATGCCCTTTCAAAAAATGGTCCAAGATGCCCGCGAGGAGGGAAAATATTTCAATGTTAACATAATGATAAAGAATAAAAGAGATGTTTTCCTCCTAAGAAAGATACCAATTAGAACCAAACTATGTCTCATTCAACATGGCCACCAGCAGGGAACATAGAACGGTTCAACACTTTGAAATACCTTGCAAGATCTTGTCATCTGACACATTGGGTTATCGAGGTCTATTAACATAAAAAATAAGGCCATTTAACATTGTGGTTATTTGGACTGTCTCTGTCAGCCATGGACCAGGTTAACTAAAGCTTCTTGAGTGCCTCTAGTTGTTGTCTCTGAATAGATTACACAATTTGACAGTGGGCTTTCTACAACGGATTTTTTGTTTGGGGGTAAATGAAAAAAATATAAACATTGAAATTTGCATGTATTTTCTGAACATTGAACCCGTATAGCAGAAAGGGATTTTGATAATTGAGAACCAGATGTACCATTTTGTGGCTTTGATATCCCAAAATAAATAGATGTGATTAGCATGTATCTTGTATAAACTCTGTTACATTTTTTGTTTCTACCATGTTTTTGTAAAGACCTTGCAACATATCCTTTCATTGCTTAGATATGAAACAACTGAATAAAGAAAAACATCAATGGAAGTAAATCCCCCATCTAAAGTTGATAAAACATTGTGCATATTTTAGAATTGTGCAGTATATACAAATCCATCAGTATGGAGTAAACATTTGATATATACATGTGACAGACGGGTTTGACAAGAAAACAAAACGAATTTTTTGCTGAATATAAAGGATAAGAGATCGCATTTCGTAGAGGCTGGATAGCAATATCTCAAGACTGAACTATTGCTGGATATTTAAAAAAATATAGAAGCGCTTGCAGCGAAAAATATTGCAGGATCGACAATTTTGCGAAAATAAAAAGGGTTAAAAATAGTTAGTCCATACGTCCCCTAAAAAAATTGAATGGGTTTTTCCGAAACAGTGCAAATGAAGCACACACTGTTTACAAGATAGTACCTCGTACACACAGGATACTTTTTTTGCAGCTCTGTGCACTAGTTGTAAAAAAATCTTGTTTGCTGTGGAACCACCGTAACACATACACGTCACAAACTGACGCCATGGAAGATTCGTTGAATCGGTTCTATATCAGCTAGGTTATAATCAAGCATTTACTAAACCGATTTCCATCTATTAAGATGGCACCGCGAAGAATGTATTGATGTATTTGAGAGTTTAGCAGTTTCGATTAGTTATCAAGAGGCTCCGTTATTTCTAGTTATTAGCTACGTGATACGTTAACCTTTTACAGTTGTTCTCACATCTATGGAAGTTGCTGAACATACATACCAATTACTTACCATTTTGTTTCGATATTCGATTTCCTATGTATCATTATTACAAAATGCAGCACCTTTCCTCACGCTCAGTTTCACTGGAGTTCACACTGTGGGTGCCTTTGTTCTAAATGTTGCAATTTTTGTTTCTGTGCTTTGTATCTATCTAACGTTATTGTTTTTGTGTCTAACGTCATTGCTTTCTGTGTTCTCGTGTTTGCCCTGTCTTTGGACTTCGATTCGTAGTGTTAAATACTCCACCAAGTTATTTTGTTTTTGGGTCTTCAATCATAACAATGAAAGGGTAATAAAGGTTACTCTTGTTCGTACATACATTGCTTTCTTCCAATTATCAATTTTCGTTGTTTTTGGTTAGGTCTTCATCAGAGATACATTATATAGAGCAATGGTATGTAAGTATTGCTACTTTATAGGTCTTGTTTACCATTCAAGATACAATCTTTCTGTTTGTCCGCCTTCTTAGGAGATCCTGTTTGAACCCATAGTTCATTTGTACTAGATAATGTATGGTAAAAGAAAAACGTTGTTGTAATTTATTTTATTTGAGACATACTAAAACAACAACTTGTGGATTCGTTATAGATATTACACGACTGTTCCTCTTTAAAATCATTATAAACTTAATGTCATTGCAACTAATCAATAAATACAGTAAAATCTATAACTATTCCCCCGAAACCTTTTGTTTTTTACCTGTCAAATTGAAGATTCCCAACTTTTTGCGTTCCCATTTGTTTCTGTTTATTTGTTATATTGTAGTCATAAATTCTCCATTTGTATTACATATGTTTTTCATTTTTTTTTAAGAATTGTATGTCTTTTTGCTTCCATGAGTGGTTGTTTATTTACTCAGCCACGTTCTCGTTGTTTGGATCTGCATCTTTAGATCCTCTGAAACAATGCAATGGAACAAAAGTGTTGTTGTTATTCATCTTGAGGTCTCTGTGAGGCTTTTATAAAATACATCATTCAATGTACGTTCAAAACAGCCCCTTTCATCGGTTTGAGCGGAATTCATTGCTATATGTCTAACGACGCTATATCCTTGTAATTACTGGTAATGGATGCGCGATCGTCAACAAACATAAATGAAACTGGCAAATAGCTCTTACAATCACTGTGATCCGTTGACCGACAAAAGCACTAGTGTATGCAGCTACTTGATAATAACCACATAAAGAAAAACACGAAGCACTCATTAAGTAGACCGTCATAAAACCTGGCTTTCACAAATAGTGAGATTCGCACACTTTAAACAGTTGGAAGGGTAAAATTTAAAAATAAGAAAAAAACGAATAAAAAAATCATAATAATAAAAAATAAAACATGAAACAAGATATAAAGATGTTTTTTATAAGAATAAAGTTATAAGAATGATGAAGGCATCGAGGTCCTTATTTTGCTTTATGAAATGACAACAAAAATTAACGTCAACTTTCGGTACAGTATCGGTCTCTGCTCTTCTAAGTTAAACAAAATGTGTGCATAATGGATGCATGGCAAATTCGGAAATTGATTTATTAGAGTCAAGCAAGCACACAAAAACTGCAAGGAAAACAGTCCAAAAAAAAAAAAATTCTCAGCTAATTTCTTTGAAATTTTTACACTATGAAATTGAATTCCCCGTGACTTAATTTCATTAAGGACACTTATTTTCCAAATGCATAAAATCAGCTCGAAAACTGTGTTAACATGTCATTTGTTACATACACTGTCATAAAAAGATCAATTTGAATGCGTCTTCTTACATTTGGATTACAGATTCAGCCACTGAACCTACCACAGATATGCAATTTTGACAAATATTGATAGTTGTTGTAAGTTTTGCTTGTAAATAAAGAAATTAGCGTTACAATTTATAATTCACATTGCGAATTAGTTTTTGATGTATTTTTCTTTTGTACACGTAAAAGAATATGGAGTAATGTATACAAGACAACAATCTGATTCATTTACGGTAGAACCCGCAAAACAAGTCACTCTTGTTGACGTCTGAATCAAAAAACAAATATTCATATCCCTTTGCAGAAAACAATGAAAATGTCAGGAATAAAAATAGAACGGAAGAACCAAAGACATATAACTGTCTATGCTGGCATACCTACCAGAAATGAATGTTATATAATCCAAATGCAATGTGGGAATATTTCGTCGACTTTTTAAATTTTAATATGTACGTGCAATAAGCGATAAATGATCACCGACTTATACTTGTGACAGGAAGTATATCACTAGACACTTTTGATTTTTCACTGATTACCGTTTAAACTTTTTTGTTATTAAATAAGAACGTTTCCTATGGCTATTTTTCCGTTGCCGTTAATATCTACGGCACAATGGACAGTCAGTAAGATGAGAACATAACTGTTTTTGCTAATTGCACGTTTTTAAAATATTACAACAGTTTGGTGCCAAAGGCACAGCTATGAATTATTGGTTGATAGTGGTGACAAACACCAAAGTCACAGATGAATCATATTGATATATAAAACATGTTGGAATTGTGTACGTTTCGTCCTTTATCTTTAAAACGGTTCGAAACAGAGGTTAAGTTTTAGATATAGAAATTTGCAGCATGTCAAGGAATACACTTTATCTTCATAATGGAAGTTGTCTGAATGTCGGTACCTCATCCAAGATGGCAGACAGCGCTGAACTTGGTTAATACTGAACACTATGGGAAAACACATTCAATGATTTTTTCCTCTGAAATTTCTTGGTTAATTTGAACCCTCCTTATTCACAAATGTTCTTAGTTGGTCCCCTTTAGAAATATGTCTGGGAGGTCCGTATTAGATCATAGATGGCTGCCAGTGGGAAATATGTTTAATATTGGAAGATCTTCTCCTCTGAAACCACTGAGCCAATTTTAATAAACATTGGCTCTAATAAGAGGAAGGGTACCTAGATTCAAAATTATGTTTGACTAGTTTGTGAAGGAAACCACGTGCTGCGGGTACAAAAAATACCACATAGGGGTCAATTGCTGCTTTGGGCAATNAATCTGCATGACAAGATCTACCTGTCCTGCAATGTTGAAGAAAATCTGATTACCCATTTTGGAATTATCGCCCTCTTCGTAAAAATTTCTAAAATTTTCATTTTTTCTTTAATAAAAAAATAAATAAATAATACAGGTCAACTTTTTATAGCAAAAATGTTCAGCATATAAATATCTACACCAACTCCTTAAATTTTGAAGAAATGCGAATACTTGCAGGGAGTTGTTGCCCATATTGTCCTTTATTTTTAAAATTTTCGTTATTTTATATATTTTGCATTTTGCAAAAGAAAACAAATACTTCACCGTAATGTATGATTTGAAATGTCTAAAAATCTAGCTACCTTTTTTGTAAGTAATTGTTTACAAAATTTACCTGAGTACCACAAGACCTCATACAGCAGATCGATATTATGAATACATTTTTGTGTCAACGGGAGTGTGCCTAGAAAAAACAAACAAAAAAGGTTTCACTCTTTATTAAAGGTATATATTGTATTTATGTTCGTAATAATTATTGTATTCGAACAGGTACATGTATGCTCAATTGCAAACAATTTGATTACATCTTACAACTATTGAATTACATAGTTATTTCTTTAGATATGATACATATGAGCATAAGGGTTGACATACAGGCATTTTTCCAGACCCAGATTTCAAAAGCTTGTCCTCTTATATTTTGAAAACAAGGACACGCCTCTCATTCCTTATCTTATATAAACCTGCTACAAACCTTTTTTAATTAATCTTCTAATAACTGTGATGCTGATGTCTAGAAAAACTACCTTACAGCCGAGACTTTTCCACGTCGCCATATCGCTATGACACTTGCGGACATATATTTACGGTAATCTTGATATCATTGAAGATAAAGAAGTTCAACAATTCTGATGAAAAGAGTCTTAATATCGCCCACTTTCTAAAATTAACTAGCAATTTCACACGGAGTAACCAAAGCAAAATGGTGCAAAACTGCAAAACATTAATCCTACCGCTTTTTTTACTCATGCCAGAAACATGTCTTGATTTTCTATGGTTGTTTACGTTTGTCTTATACAGTTTTCTTAAGGAAAGGTTTGAAAGAATGTCCTGAATATCAAAATAAACTGGAACATGTTTTTGGACATCCGGTGGACATTTGCTTCAGAAGTTTCAAAGGAAAGACGAAAAGTGAATTTCCCGTAGGGCCAATGTTAAACTATGTTGTGTGTTGACGGCCATGTTTTTGTCAAATAGGAACGAAATGTTCAATCTTTGTTAAAAAAAACAAAAACAAAAACAAAAACAAAAAAAACTTCCATACATGATATCAGTACAGTCTAGTTATATTTGCTTCAATTGTTTCAGAGTATATGTTGAAAATGATATTTCCCAATATGGGCCAATGCTGAAACTAAGATCCGTGCTGGCAGCCAGGTTTTTTATCGAGTCGGAACGAAATGTGCCATCTTTGTGAAGGACTCCCCTAACATCAATCTTGTAAAAAATGGTTGAATTTGCTTCAATTGTTTTAAAGGAAAGACGAAAAGTGAATTTCTTGTAGGGCCAATGTTAAACTATTTGCGTGTTGACGACCCGGCATTTTTTTTCGAAAAGAGAACGAAATGTGCAACCTTTGTTAAGAAACGTCGATATATTTGCTTCAATTGTTCCAGAGCATCTTTGTGAAAGACCTTCCATATATTATTTCTGTACAGTTTGGCTGGATTTGCTTCAATGGTTTCAGAGGAGATGAAAATGTCAATTTTCATAGGGTCGATGTTAAACTATGTTCCGTCCTGGTGGACATGCCTTTAATCGAATCGGAACGAAATGTGCAATCTTTGTAAATGACCTTCCATTCATCACTTCAGTACAATTTAGTTTAATATACTTCAATGGTTTCAGAGCATGTGTTGAAAATGATGTTTTCCCCATCGGCTCAATCCGCGCTGGTGACCATTTTCTTTTATTCGGAACGAAATATCCAATGTTTTTCTTCCTGTAAAGTTTGGTTGAATTTGTTTCAGCAGTTTCAGAGTAGAGGATAAAAATGTAAAAAAGTTAACACCGGATGACCAACTTCAGTAACAAGGTCATCAGTATTTCAAGGCGTTAGAACATTGATGAAGAAAAGCACATTTCTAAAAAAGAAAGCAAAAACAAATAAACAAAAAAACAAAAAAAAACAAAAAAAAAACAAAAAAACAAAAACAAAGACAAAAAAGGGGGGAAATCAAAAAAAGTAACACAACAAAAAATATAAGATATTTTTTTTTCATATCAGACAAGTCTGGCTAATCCAACATTTGAATGATATCCAATATTTCCTGTGTTTTTATGCGATCCCACATCTATTACACAGTAAACATAGATATATCACCATTCTACATATAGCAAGATAATTCCGCTCTAACCGGTGCTAGGGGTTATCATGAACATGCTGTGAGGTAAGAGTGTTTGTTCTAGGTTGAAGACATCAGGGTGACTCCAAGATGAAGAGCAACCGGACAAGAGTTGTTCCATTCGCTTATTTTTACCATGCATTTATAGGAATTTACTCGATATCCCTTTATTTATTCATTTAAATCTATATTTTGTAAATATTTTTTTACTAAAGCACCAAGCCAGATCAAGGTTCACCACAATGTGCTGATAAGTCCAATATTAAAAAAAGTCTACAGTTCAAAAACGTAAAAGGACACACATAGATTATTGAAATAAAATTTAACACGACAATTTCTATACAAGTACAGATGTAATCAGGTAAATGATTCTTTTTGTTTTAATATTTTGTATTCCTAACCGCGCACAAAATTTGTTCTAAGACTAAGGAATATCTTCATCTCACAGATCTCTGTCCTCAGCCGATTTTGGTTTTACTTTAGACCTTTGTTCCCTTTCAAATTTTACACATACTTTTCAAATATTTTGATTTGAGGCATACGTTGTCGAAATGCGAATATGCAGAATCTAAATTACAAAATAACTGTATTTTGTTATTTATTACCACTGGGTCGATGCCTCAGCTGGTTGACCTTTAGTCCCAGAAGGTATTTACCAACCCAGTAGCCACTATTGCGGTGCTAGCCCGGAAATTGATTTTATTTTTAAACTTTTCAAAATTTGATATAAAACTAAGGAGTATCTCCCTCTCTCATAGCTCTGTCCTTAGCCGATTTTGGTTTTTCTACTTAGACCCTATTTGCAATTTGTTCCAAGTCAGATTTTACAGATATTTGGGATTTCCAAATGTTTTGATTTTATCTGATCTGAAGAGAAATAAGTTGTCCAAATGCGCATATGCAGAATCTAAATTAACAGTTAACTTCGGTATTTTGTTATTTAGTTAAACATTTATTACATGACAACAAATCGTAAGATGTGTTATTTCAAGCAACATTCTTTAGTTCAAATACATAAATAACACAAAAACATAGACTTTTGATATAAAGAATAACATGACACTGTTTATTTCGGTACAGATGTAATCCTATGAATTGTCGTTTTTGTTTAAATGTCCTGTCGTCCACCTGGATTTTATCAGCATCTATTATATGACAATATAAAGGAAGGCGTGTAATCTGATTAAGCATCAAAACAGGCTTTATTGACTTTTATGTTTAAATATTTTTTCAAAAAATATTTAATTAAAAGGTGGGATATATGACAAAGTATTTTTAATGCAGCACCTAAGAACCTCGAACTACATTGACAAAAATAGCTACTATAAAAGGTATATACAGAAAAATATGGCAGGCGACATTAATAAAATATCAAATTGAAACTGAGTAAAGACGTAGGTAATAAAAATTAAGAAACAAAGTTCACAGATGCCTGATTTAAGTTCTTAATGTATCCTCGACATGATTTCAAAACATCATTTTGTTGGTTTTCTACTTCATCTTACAAAATCTTTAACTTCCAAATGCTATGATTCAATCTTCGCTTGAAAGGCATTTTTACATAATAAAACCCACAGTAACGTCGGTATTTGATTATTTTCTTTCATATTCATAGACAATCTGGTTTACTTTAAGTTGGTGTTAATATTCAGAACCCCAGTAATCCAGTACCAAATTTATCTTGATACTTTGTTCAGGACAATAGTGAATTTTGCAGTATCCTAGTGAGCAAAATACTGATCAACCCTTGAACAGCCCATAACTTATGCCCTTCATCCAATTTTTACGCCGCTTACATAAAATATTAAAGATAAAAAATGTTAATATGAGTATAAGATTCACGAAGTGTTTGAAAATGGTCTCTCTTAAGATCCACAAAAAGAAATATGGGAATTTGTTGACTGGTACCTCACACTGATGCACAAGTGGTATAAAATGATAGCATATGATTTAACCTTTTCGAAGATTTCCATATGTACCATGTCTATACTCAATGTGCTCAAAACATCGAAAAACCTTTCCACTGCTCCTTAAAAATGTTGACGCAAACCTTGAGATTTTTCACAAAATTGTCTGAGTCCGATAGCTCTAAGAACAAAGTTTGCATTTCATTTAATGATTCTAGCCGTTTGTCCTGTCTTTTAATGTCTTTTCTTAAAAAATGTAAACGTAACGTTAAGATGTTTGAAATGACCGAGCCTTCACCTTCAAATTTACGGTGAAAAAGTTCTTACTATATTGATCAAAGATTACATGTTACAAACAAATAACAAAAATAGCGTTTCTGAACTGATAAAATGTGAAAATACACTCTTACAACTTATCATTGATAGCTCTAAATTCCATGAGGGGAAAAAGAGGAAAAAACGCAGCAAGAACAAAAAATAATCTCGTCAGTTTTAGTTTTAGACATTTGAGAATAAAGTGTAGTTGATTCTCATTTTCCTAACAACG
>MJUU01062707.1:12493-25884 GCA_002080025.1 Modiolus philippinarum
ATTGACGAAAGTCCTACAACTCTTGCAACGAAAATTGAAATTTCGCCCCCTAAAACAGATCTTGAGACTATCACAAACAATAGCCCTACAATTGACCGAAGGATATCAATAAAGCGCAACATTTAAAAAATGACGTAAAATTGATGAATCAAGTCCAAAACTCTTGCAAGAAAAATACAAATAACATGAAAAACTTTACAGGTAATGAGGCAAATATCATTTCTACAAGGTTTGTAGTGAATTGCGTTAAGGTTGTAAAGTTAGAGGACTACATGTAAAAAATCAGCCTACAATTTTACCAATTAGTCCCATAGTTTTTGCAAGAAAAACAAAATTTCGCGAAAAGTACACAGATCGTGAGGCTTTCATAACTAATATCTCTACAAAGTTTTAAGTGAATTGACCAAGGGTTGTTGAATTGGATTGGGATATGTACAAAATTACTTTAAACTAGATACAAGTTCTTGAAGCTTCGAGAAGAAAAGTGTTTAAGGATTCATGTAGAAGGGAAATGGAGCAAATAAAAAACTGTCGTGTTCGGCTAACTGTTTAACGAAATCATTGACAACATTTTTGTGAGTGTGTGTGAGCTGCTCCGACAAATTCACATCCATTTATTTCTTTCTTCCTTATTTTACTTTTATATATCTTTTTGTAATTGATTAACTTGTTCTCGCATTTATTTTGCTAAAATATTACAAACTGAACACAAATTTCATCTTAGTCTTATCGAAGAACTGGAGGGAAAGTCATGAGAATCTGATAATAGCTTTTTGAATTTGAAATCCATTTATCATATATCGTGGGGTTTTTATTCCTTATTTAGTAAGTTGAAAGAGGCCATAGCGATAACAAACATAGTTTCTTTATGATATACCTCTGTTATATAGTGTCGAACTTGATCCATTCTGAAAAGATTAAGCGATAAAGGTTTCACGATTGCAATTAATTGCATAATTTTCACGTTTGTCGTGCTCTCGTTCGTGAAATGATGTACTTTCTCTTTCTTATTGTTGTCAGCACAGTACTTTGGTTAATTTAGAATTGTTTGGAGTTTAGGCACTTTGGATTCAAATGATTCAAAGTTCAGGTGTACATTTTTGGTATTTACTTAGGTAATTCATATAAAGTTGTGTATCTTGTAACATAACTGAAACCGTTTGTCAGTATAGTTCCAATAATCAATAAAAAGATATTGTGTAAATGTAGGAACCACCCATGTACAATCAAAGATCTATTTACTGGTGAAATTTTCAATGTTTTAGTTATTCATGTAAATGTAAAGTAAAATTATCATTGAGATAAAAAGCTCAAAGGATTTGAGGAGGTTAAGTCTCAAATTCCAGTTTTGATTTTGTTCATATTTTGCATGTTTTTCAAGTCCTTATATCAAAATAAAAATAAAGGACTCGTCGTTGAAATAAGATACAAAAGATACACACGATACATTAATGAAAGGCAGATAACAGGAAACACTTACAATGGCCGAACATTACAATCACATGTCACAATCAACCAGGGAACTGCACAAGAAAAACAACAAAATGACAAAAAACAAACATAGATAACGATAGGAACTCGGGATAGCCGGACTTGGTACCGGCACTGGCAACAGCAGCGGTAGGGTTAAACCGGTTTATGGGTACCCAAACCTCCCCTTTCTCTATCCCGTTTCCCTATAGTATAATAAACATAAAAATAAAACCCAATACAGGTAGACGACTAACTCTAAGACAACAATCTTGAAAAGGAAAGAATAGACAAAACGTAATTTAGAAAGATGGGTCGAGGAGTGCTCGCCGCTAAACTGTCGGCTAGCTCAAGGAGCATAGTCTGCTGGTAAAACACTGTCGCACTACGGAATAATAATCAAATTCAAAACTTCCTGACGGGTTTGGTAAAGAATCATCATGGATTTCAGTAGACATCGGCAGTATCAGTGAGAGGCCAGTATAATTGTAAAATCTTCAGGTCATTGGATGTTACAGTTACATGTAGTAACTCGACTGACTAATTAGAGTTTGATTTCTAGTGAGCAACATTGAAGCTATATTCGGGACGAGAACAAGTAAATGAATTCAAATAATTAGAAGTAAAAGAAAAAAGAAATGAGAATGGAAGAGATTAAACCGAGGCAACGAGTTCTGATTGCCTCTTGAAAAGATGAGAAATGAGTAGGGGCAGGATAATGTACCTTGCGTTTAATAGATATTTACTGTGTTTATCAAAATTCTAACCCCTTTAAAATACTGAGGCTTCACTCCCTGTATTGCATATGGTGGATGTCCTTGGTACTTGATTTGGCCTACTATTTCGATATTTTTGGCAATAAGTACTTCTTTTTGACTATTTTTGGATTATAGCTTTCCATATTATTTGAATCTAATGATGGTTATTGTCTACCATTAAACAGGTTGGGCAAAGTTCGAAAAAGCATTCTTTACCTTTAGCCTCTAAACTGACATTTTGGCCAGTAAAAATTCTTAGGGCATGTGAATTTATATAAGGTAGAGGACATGACTGACAATTGTCAATCCTTGGTACTGTTTTACACAAGTCGTTAGTAAGATCTAAATTCCAGGATGTTAAAAAAATCGACTATTATCTTTTTTCTTCAATTTAATAATATGATAACTCAAGTTAGATAAATGAAATACAACACTAAAGGTCTGTAGAGCTTTTACCCACCATTACATCAATAAAATTAATACCAATTCAATCAGTCAATTTAAAAGAAATTTACTGTTTTTATATAAAATTCTAACCATTTAAAAATACTGAGGCTTCATTCCGTGTATTGCACACGGTAGATGTCCTTAGTACTGGATTTGGCCTCCTATTTCGATATTTTTGGAAATAAGTACTTCTTTTTGGACTACTTTTGGATTATAGCTTTCCATTTTGTTTGATTTTAATGCTGCTGATGAGAGGTTACTCCTTGAAACACGTGTGCAGCAAAACGAAATTTGCTGTTTTTATTCAACTGTGGTTTTTTTTGGATTTTAATCAATCAGCAAATACCAGTATTAACCTATGGTAGGGAAAAGACTCCATAATGCAGGCATTTTCCCAAGTTAAAAGTTGGTAAGCTGTTCTATTCACACATTGATATATATTAGAGGCACGGGGTCAATTCACGTTAAAGTGGGTACAGACGTACCGCTGGCGTTTTCATTTTTGTTATGGGAATAAAAAAACATTATTTTCATTGTAAGAATTTACTAAAACATTGAATGGTGTAAAACTTGATTCTGGTTGACAACCCATTTAAATAACAAGATGTCAAAAATTACTATCCAGTCATAGAGTTGACAACTGTAAAAACACCAATTAAATTCAACATCTATATAGGAATGGACCATCCCGCCGTGTTTATATGTTATATGATCTTTGCATGCTTTGTGACGTGCATGTAGCTATGTAGTGATAATTCCTGGGAATCGGGACATATTACAACGGATGTCCGAATCGAAGATTCTGAATAGGAAAAGTTACTCACAAATGGACTGAATGTTCAAATTCAAGGGGTTGAGTAGAACTGTGTAACTGTTGTCATCATGATTATTGTTACCACTGCCCAAGTCACTGTACCACGGTCCTTTACTACTGTTGGCTTCATGTAATGGTTCACCATTTCGCTTCTGATGTTCTCCCCATTACGCATGGGAAATGGTCTAAGCAGACAAAGCTCATTGTTGAAGGCCTCATGTCGACTTCAAGATGAAGAACAGCAATTAAAGTGTTGTTCCATTGCTTGGTTTAATCATGTATTTGTAGAGAATTTGTATCATGTGCATTAACTCCATATCCTTTAATTGTTAATTTAAGACTATTGTTTGTCTCTCGTGCAGTGTGGAGTCCGCAAAAAAGATTCCCGTGCGAGCGATATGCTCTTTTTACATTTCAGTTATGGTGTACTTGTTCTTGGGAGAATATCTCATATGGATATACTTTGATATTTCCAAACTTTGGTATTTTATATTTTTGGGGTATTTTCAAATGATATTCTGACCATTCTGTTAATAGTGCTCACATCTTATTGGTTGTTTATTTGTTTTAATTATCATCTATGAGTCTTTTTGTCGGGCAACGGATGCCAGCAGTCGTCAGATCACTCGGACAGTTATTTTTTATGTCTGTTGACAGCCCCGCATCCATGAAAAGAAGAATACACGGATGTACCATGGGTCGACATTTAGTGATAGATTCTGCTCAAACCGGTGCTAGGGACCGTCTTGATCTTGCTATCAGGTATGAACATATCCCATGGTTGAAGGCCTCATGATGACTTCAGAATGAACAACAGCAATAAAAGCTTTGTTATGTACTTGTAGAGACTTTGTCTCATGCGCATTTACTCCACAATCTTTCATTGTTAATTTGTGTGTATCTTGTTGGATTATAGTCTGCGACTTATGGCCCGTAACCAAGCAGATCGTAAAGCTTTATCCCCTGGAAAGTGGTGAAGTTTGACAGGTATCCTCAAACGGCTAATTGTAGGATGTTATGACAATCGCTATAATCTATTGTAGGATGTTATGACAATCGTTATAATCTTTTTCTAGTGCCGGTTCAAAGTCCGACTATCCAAAGTTTGATGGCACAGTAGTTTTTCTTCCAAATGCATGACCCATCTCTGTCCGATAAGGGTAGCAGGGACATCTCTCAAGAAAGAATTCTTGTACACGACCGATAAGTCTGTCTATTGGGAATAACCATAAATTGGTAAACAATGAAAGGATATCTCTACAAATACAAGGTAGAACTAAACAAAGGAACATTTCATTAGTAGACTTGAAAAATTTTAGCCTCAATCTCCCACTTGCTATGAAACCTGTCTGTGAATTGTTAATGTCGTCTTCACACTTGTTAAGTTGTATGACCTGCTTTTTTGGCGAACTTCCTTTTTAAAGGACAATCCTTTCACTGTAAAATCGATCTGACAGCTTTATAAGTCCAATCTAACACGCTTTTGATATCTTCTGTCGGTAAATGTCTGTTCAATCTCGTGTTTTAAAGTCTGTAATATTCACTGCTTAATCTTCTATATCTTTTTTAAATTCTCTTGATTACTTTTAGGATGATTTGAAGTTTCCGTCTCGAAATTCCTTTCTTTAAAGAGATGACTTTGTGTTGATCGTCTCGTTTACCTTTGAACTTTTAAGTTTCTATCTTTTCTATTGTTGCCATGGTTTGTCATGTTCCTGTTATTGATTCTGCTATCTAAGTTGGCAGGAATTTCCTTTGTAACAATATTTTTTTTAAAAACACATTGAAAAATAGGAGGGCATCTCAAACAAAAGGCAGCTGTATTGAGGTAATGGTCATGATATGTTATTAACAAAACTTATCATTAAAACCACTTTTCCAAGACGATTAACGTATTTGTTAAGTTCTCAAATAATTTTAGATTTCACACGGTAAATACTTTTTTGTATGTAATATTCAACTCACATTTAGTATAATATAAACTTAAGAGTCAAATAAAAAATGACAGGATATGGAGTAAATGCATATAAGAAAAAGTCTATTCAAATACATGATATAACCAGGCAATGGAAACAACGATTTTATTGTTGTCGTAATCATAAGGCCTTCATCGATGATCTATGTACCACATAGAATGGTCAAGATAGTCCTAGTCTTTCCCCAACGTCAAATTTATGTGTGTTTTTCATGTAAAATCGGACCCCATTGAAATCATTTTCTTGTAATTTCTAATTACTTATCTGAATTTCATAAAATTTATACCGGAAACATAGTTCAGTTTTCAGGGACTTCGGCAACCGAGATGCCGGGTGCGTCCCAAGATGGTGGTTAGGGGAATTCCCTGCCTATGCGAGGTGGTCAGGGAATAATACAGAAAACCTGACCGCGAACAATTGTGGCCAAACTGTGTGGAGAAACGCCACTCTAAAAGCAGTATTAAGACTTCTTCTATATTTTTCTAAGGAGAGCAGACTCGCTGGGTGTCATATCCCACCCCTGCCCATTTCTCCCCTTTTCAAGTAGCAATCAAAACCGTTGCTCATTCCACCTTCATTACTTTATTCTTTACTAATATTTTTTTAAATTAATTAACTTATCATCTTAATATAGCTACAAAATTGGTCACTGGGAACTTATCATCTTAATATAGCTAAAATATTGGTCACTGGACGTTAAAATCTAGCTATTCAATCAACCAATCTTAAAATTTAAATATCCTTAAACGAAAGGGACAAGCAATGTATACTAGTGGGTTTTGAAATACATGTACTACAATAACGGCAGTAGAATACCGAAGGAACAAAGCACAAGATTACACAAATCAAAGTCCAGAGACAAGGCAAAAGCAAGAACACCAAAAGACGGAAGACCAAAGACACCACATGCCCACAAAACACACGAACATTACATATACAACACAAAAAACTAAAGCACTAACAGTGTGAACTCTCAATAAACAAGAGTGACATCAGGTGCCCCGGAAGGGTAAGCATGTCCTGCTCTGTGCACAGCACCCGTCACACTGTCAGTGGCTCAATCCAGGGTAAAGTCAAAACCGGTAATGTCAAATCAGGGAAGACGCGAATCTAGCTGAAAATGTCAGTTTTAATTTGTGACACTGACATTTCATATCTATCTATGATGTCGTGGTGACGGCCATAGAATTTCTGAAGGGACGAAAGTAACAAAGGCTGAACATATCCCTGACTCAGCAGTTTTTGCTCTTTCCACAAAGATTTTTTCTACATGGATTTTTTGGGGGCGAAAATATCTAAATGGGGATTTTCCTTTATGATATCTTTCGAAATATTTCATTTTTGATTAGGTTATTTCCGAAACAAGCTGGTGACCAAAGTATGTTTTGCAGAATTTCGACAAATAGATTGAGATCTTCAAAAGTGTTGATTTCTACAAAAATATAATGGATTTCATCATAAGTGTATACCTACAATTACGCGTCCATAATGATGAAGCTCAGATGGACTTCAAAGATTTTAAAAGGAAGATCATCAGAATAATACTACCAAGGGCATATCCAAGACTCGTATATCTTTATAAAATATCCGGGTGGGCGAAGGTGGAAGTTGACCCTTATGAGCCCTATGGAAAAATTGTAAATAATGTATGATAAAATTCTCTTTCGTTGGAGGAGCTGGTTTGAGCTCATTGGAGATTG
This sequence comes from Modiolus philippinarum, assembly GCA_002080025.1. Classification (NCBI taxonomy): domain Eukaryota; kingdom Metazoa; phylum Mollusca; class Bivalvia; order Mytilida; family Modiolidae; genus Modiolus; species Modiolus philippinarum. The sequence goes on from MJUU01062707.1 coordinate 19,659, forward strand.
ACTATAATAGCATGAAAATACTGTAAGATATGGAGATTTTTTTCGAAGTGTACATTCTATTGAACTCGTATTCTCCACCATATTGAAAGATTTGATTTATTTGACAACTCTGTACATACATTGGCAGCTCATTTATCTTAATGAAAAATATTGTATTCTGCACTATGAAAACGTGTAATTCCGATCAAGAAAATGGTCATAAAATAAATTGTTTCTTGAAAATGGTCATAAAATAAATTGTTTCTTAACATCAAGGCCAAAAGGTCAAGCAGTACAGATAACTAATACCGAGATTACTGTGAATTTATTTTCTGCATATGCGCATTTCGACAACTTATGTCTCTTCAGTGCAGATAAAATCTAACCGTTTGGAAGACCATAAACTCAAAGATATTTAAAAACTGACAGAGAACAAATAACCAATATGATCTAAATTAAAAACAAAAAACAGGTAAGGACAGAGCTTTGCAAGAGAGATACCCATTAGTTTTCAACAAAATTTACAAAAATTTAAGGTTCATATGATGACTTTTTGTTCAAGGAGCCGTCGTTGTTTTTCATCCGCGCAAATTTCTACAAGGACAGTAACCTGCATGTCTAGTATTCTGTGGGAGGCAAGTCGAAAGTGTTTACCTACGGTCAATGTTTTCCATTTTGATCAGTCTTGCACACGTAAAAACAGCATTTACAAGAAACAATCTACACTTCATGTTCAGAAGTGATTTTACTTCGTCAGATGGCGACAATATTAAATACGACATAGACCTAAGGATAATTATATATAAGAATTTGATAGGGTCTTGAAGTCCTACATTTCCTTAACTAACATAATCTTAAATCGTCGATGAAACAGATAATTGGTTGAGTGCTGAACTCCACAAATATAAAGAGTGAAATGTTCACACTTCTTTTGAAAAACCTAGGCCCCTGAATCGTATTTAGCTACCGGGCGCGTTCCATGGTTGTGGATGTGGACTACTCTGTGCATGGTAGTCAGGTCATAACACGGAAAAGGTATAATATATGATATTCTTTTTTAACTTTGAAGTCATTCATCATACCAAATATTAAAATAAATCAAATAAATAAAGCAAGCAAGTTGTATTCAGAAGTCAAGTCGACTTATAGGCTATCATGTTACTTATTCCGTAGTTATAGTTAGCTTGTTCAAACTTGTCGAAATGCGCAAAAACATACAAATCTCTTGTTCGCGGCCATGTTTCTGTCAGTGAAAATCTGTCACAGCTATTTTCACTCGAGTTTTTGTAAATGTAAAAAGAAGCCTTGCACCTCAGATATCTATCAATATTTTAAAATTGCGTAGATACTACCATAATACAAAATACTATTCAAAATATTTGGTGTCATCTTCAATTTAAGTCGACATTTTTCCAACATTTTTTAGGTGCTAAAAACTTTTTTGAGGTAGATAAAGCATCATCCAGTAGAAATATTTCCCTGGAATATTCGCTGGCGCAGCAATACAGAACGATAAACAACAATTTATAAACAAAGCTCTGAAAACTAACTGCATGTAGTAAACTGACGTACTTAAATGTAGATAAAAACAAAGATGAAGATGGAAAAAAGTTTTCAACCATTAGAAGTTGTCAAGTTAAAGAGAAAAACATACAAAGAATGTGATAATAAAATTCTGAAAGAGCAAAACATACAAAGAATGTGATAATAAAATTCTACAAAGCAAAACATACAAAGAATATGTTAAAAAAAATCTGCAAAAGATACCAAGATACAAAAGATACAGAGATAATAATTTACTAGCAGAAAGGTCAATAGTTATTAAGAAAATAGTACACGGAGAGAAAAATGAAAAAAAAGTCTTAAGTCATGAATGATATTGAACAAATTGGAGGGCAATTGGGAGATTGATTTATTAATTAGAGTTAAACGTCAAGTGAGCAATATTAAGCTATATCAGGACGAGAACAAGTTAATCAGTTCAAAAAATTTAAGTAAGAGAAGAAAGAAACAAAAGTGGAAGGGGCAACCGGGACAACGCGTTTTCATTTCCACTAGAAAAGGGAAGGAATAGGTAAGGGCATGAAATTTAGCCTGCAAAGCTTTGCGGGGTAGTCAGGTCATAATATGGAAAGCCTGACCGCGATCCATTGTAGCCAAACTATGTGGAAAACGCATCGCTCCATGCAGTAAAAATATCCCTTCTATATTTCTCTAAAGAGAGTAGACGTATTGGGTGTCGTATAGAAGGTGAAATTTCCTGCCCCTACCCACTTCTCCCCTTTTCCACTGGCAATCAAAAGTCGTTGCCCTGGTTGTCCTTTCCTCCTTTATTTCTGTCTTCTTTTTACTTACATTTTATTTGAATTGATAAACTTGTTCTCGTCTTGATATAGCTGAAATATTGCCCATTTGACGTTAAACTCTAAATAATCAAACAATCAATCCTTAGAGAATGGGTCTTTTTACTGCATGGAGCATTGCTTTTCTCTACAGTTTGGCTACAATGGTTCGTGGGCATGCTTTCCATTTGCCGTGACTACTTCGCAAAGACAGGGCATTCGCCTATCCACCAACTGGGGGCGCGCCCGTCAGTTCTGTAGCCAGAGCCCCTGAAAACATATTTAGGTGCTGGGCAATGACGAACACGAAACAAACAGAACATAATACAAATATCTATATATCGAAGGTACTGTGAATTTACTTTCTGCATGTGCACATCTTCACAACTTATGTCTTTTCAGTGCAGATAAAATCTAAACGTTTGGAAGACCATAAAATCAAAGATGTTAAAAAATACTCAATATGATCTAAAACTAAAGCCAAAATCAGCTAAGGACAGAGCTTTGCAAATGATTCTTTTTATAATTGTTTTAGATCAATCACTTGTGACGTTTAGACGTTTATGTACTTTTCATAGATAGTTAACATGTAGTATCTACTCCTGTACAAATATTTTAGGCCTTAAAGCAATATGTGCTGTATTTCTTTGAAAGATCTAAAACGGATTGCGGCATATCCATATGTCTAGATAATGATGTCGGATACCAGTTAATTGCATGGAATGGCCAAGAAAACTTCATAATTGCCATTATTACACTCATTTGAATACGATTTTGAACATGGAAAGTGATTAATGTTCGACATTGAAAACCGGACTTGACCAAGATGCTACATACAGTCAACATAAACAAATGTACCACCAATCTTTTCATTTTCCGTCTCCGTCGTTGGTTAACAGATAACCATATGCCCGACTGGGATCTGATCTCCTCGTAAAAAGACGAGGTAAAATCGGCCGCATTTTTGACAAATGCAAAGAACACGTGGAGTTATTTTTATTGAGATTTCAAAAATTAAAGCCTTCCCATGCTTAAAAATAATGTGAACATCCTTGAAAGGATAATATGGGTTGCATTTAATTATTTTGGCAATGTAAACATACTTACCTTTCAGCTCTCTATTTGAACATTGCACGTGATTTAATCAGACCAAGACATATCAGTTCACTAAATACCGAAGTTACTGTGAATTTTGATTCTGCATATGCGCATTTCGACAACTTATGTCTCTTCAAATCTAAACGTTTGGAAGACCATAAAGTCAAAGATGTTTAAAACCTGATAGAGAACAAATTACCAAATATGATCTAAATAGAAAGCCAAAATCAGCTAAGGGCAGAGCTTTGCATGAGGGAGATACTCCTTAGTTTCAACAAATTTACAAAAATTAGATATTGTAAGGTTCCAAATAGACTCGGCTTTCGGGTCAGCACCGAAGTACTGACTACTGGGCTGGTGAATACCCTCGGGGACTAACAGTCCATCAGCAGAGGCATCGACCCAGTGGTAACAAATAACTAAATACCGAAGTTACAGTATGAACAATTCCGTTACGCATGTATCGGGGGCATTTGACTTGAGGTCGCATGCATTATATAATAAAACGAGACCATAACCAATTCAATATATCTTAACACACACTAATCATTTTTTTTCTATCACAGTGTTGATTTAGTTTAGTATACTAAATTGTTCCTTTTACTTTCTTTAAAAAAATCCAGTATATTTCAACAAACACCTCATACTTTTCTCACATAATATTGCATTAGTATACTGGAAGTATTGTTAACTTATGTATTGACATGATTTTCTTTTTCTGTATGGTTTTTCGGTTTAGGTATACATGTAGCTACCAAGGCAATTATCCTCGTCAGATATCCCTAGCTTTTATATCTTTTTATTATGGTTTTCCATTTTTAGGGATATTCTTTTTTTACTTCTCTCCTTTTTTCTCTCTCTTCTTTTTCAGACACTTTCAATTCTGTCTTTTAAGTTGTGAATATTTGCTTTTTACGTGCATAATTAATTCTACATTCTAATTAGAGCTCTACCATGAGAGGTGAATTAATAATGCAATTCGACGTTGTTTGATTAAAACTGTTGTATGAGAGATGAAATATCAATTCATTTTTTTCAATTCAACTCCTGTATGAGAGATGAAATATAAATTCAAGTTTTTCAAATTCAACTCTTGTATGAGAGATGAATTATTACTTCTATATTTTTCTATTTCAAGTCTTGTATACTTAAAATGATGAGTTATTCTGGAACCAAAAAAATACAGCTCATATTGCTTTAATTTACGATATATGAACAATAACAATGACATACAATAGGATGAAAATGATATTAATCCGTCATATATTAAAATATTAGTCTCAATTACAGGTAGCGAAACACGAGGAAGATAAGCAACGTGTTTACACTCTCATTTTTCTGTCACACATTGTTAGAACTAAGTAAATATGTAAAAATTATACAGTTACCACCCTAGATAGTGTGTGACCCAGCGGTTTCTCTCCCCGAGATATTAAGGTCACCCGAGAGCTTGCTCGAGGGTGACCTAAATTTCGAGGGGAGAGAAACCGCTGGGTCACACACTATCTAGGGTGGTAACTGTTATATTATATCGAATTTTCTTGTTTACCGGTTGACCTTCCTATGCGACCCAACGCTAGCCGGTTGACCCAGCGAAATCTCACATGTCATGTGACATGATTTGAACAAATCAGAATACAGATATTTAAATGAGTATATAATATTTCAGAATACAGATCGTCGTTCTGGACCAGGTGGCAGTGACCAAGTCAGATTACACGACAGGTATGGAAGTTGTAGTATTGCTATTGTATTTATGAATATGTTTGAGAAATTGGGTTTCTTTCATATTTTTCAATTTATTTAACTGGTTTGTATTGTATTGTATTGTATTTTATTGAATTGTGTTGCTTATTTCATTTTATTTGTCTTGTTTTATTTTCTTTTTATTTGTCTTGTTTTATTATCTTTCTATTTTGTTTTGTTTTAGTTGTTTAAGATCTATGAAAACCCATTTAACTATTAGCCGATAAAAGCTTTTGGGAAGAACCAATACTTTAGCTAGTATTCTACTTTTATGGGATAAGGTCAATTCATATAAGTGGGTGCTTTTTATGCCCCCAGATCGAGGATCGGGTCGCATATTGTTTTTGTCCTGTCTGTTTGTCTGTGCGTTCGAAACTTTAACCTCAGCTATAACTTTTGGACCATGTAAGGTAAACTTTTCATACTTGGCAAGTGTATAGGTCTAGTCAAGAGGAACATAAATATGCGAAAATTTTTTTAGGTCAGGTCAAAGGTCAAGGTCACAGAGGTAAAAAAGGGGTGAAATTGGCTGTTTTCACATATTTGGCTGTAGAATCCTTATAATTTATCCTATCGAGACAGGGTTTGTTTTACGTTATTGCTAATAAAATTGAGCAACTGCAGTTTGCCAACAGATTTGAGGTAACATTTACCGTTTTTAAGAGACAAGAGGCCCAGAGGGACAAACGGAAAAAAATGAATTTTTAATTTTTTTGTCTGATCTTGATGCAGTATTTTTCTGTAGGTTTCTTATGGCATGTTTTAACAGATACATTTAACAATTAAAACCATTTGAATAAACAAGAGGCCCAAAGGGGCTCCATCTGTTTCAGAATCAAGGGGTTGAATTGGGTGTTTTGTGGAAATAAACAACTTTTGAACTATGTAAGATAAACTTGGCAAGTGTATAGGTCTTGTAAAGAGGAACAAAATTGTGCAAAAATGTTAGATCAAAGGTCAAGGTAACAGAGGTCAAAAAGGGGTAGAATTGGGCATTTTCATATAATTTACTGTAGAATCTGGGGGCATATGTAGTGTTTCACAAACACTTTTTGTTGATT
>MJUU01062707.1:26043-56343 GCA_002080025.1 Modiolus philippinarum
GTCTTTGATTTTCTGAATTCTTTGCTTCTTATTATTTGTTTCAGATAGGTGTTATATTATTTTTACGCTGTTTGATTTTATGTTTTGAATTAACAATGAAAAGATTAAATGTAAATGGATGAGAGACATGTTTCTATAAATACATTTTGAAACCAGGCATTTTAACAAAGTTTTTATCTTTGTTCTTCATAAGTTCACGACGGCCCCCATGACCGGTTTAGAGCGGAATGTTACATGATGAACAACGCTACATCTATGTCTTTTCGTGTGATGGATGCGAGATCGTCAATACTTACAATCACTAATCCGCTGCCCGACAAATGCAGTAATGTCTAAATCTAATGGAAAAATACAACATAAAGACAAGTACAGGGCTGGCAAATACAAATTATAGACAAACTCAGGACGGACAAATACTAGTACGACATACAGACAAACACAGGGCGGGCAAATACAAATTATAGACAAACTCAGGGTGGACAAATACAACATATAGACAAACACAGGGTGGATAAGTACAACATAAAGACAAACACAGGGCGGGCATATACAACATACATTTATAGCCAAACACGGGGTGGACACATACAACATATAGACAAACGATGGGCGGAAAAATACAACATATAGACAAACACAAGTCAGACAAATACAAGATAAAGACAAACACAGGGCGGACACATGCAAAATATAGAAAAGCACAGGGCGGACAAATGCAACATACAATGTACATGTATAGGCAAACACAGGCCGGACAAATACAAAATATAGACAAACACAGGGCGGGCATATACAACATACATTTACAGACAAACACAGGGCGGACAAACACAACATATAGACAAACACGGGGCGAATACATACAACATATAGCAAACAAAGGGCGGACATATACAACATATAGACAAACAAAGGGCGTACATATCCAACATAAAGATAAACACAAGGCTGACAAATACAACATATAGACAAACACAGGGCGGACAACTACAACATATAGACAAACATGGGGAGGACACATACAACATAAAGACAAACAAGGGGCGGACATATCCAACATAAAGATAATTACAGGGCGGACAAATACAACATATAGACAAACACGGGGCGGACACATACAACATATGGCTAACACAGGGCGGACGAATACAACATATAGACAAAGAAGTCGGACAAATAAAATATATAGACAAACACAGTGCGGACAAATAGAACATATAGACAAACACAGGGCGGACTTATACAACATATAGACAATCACAGGGCGGACAAATACAACATACAGACAGACACAAGGCGGACAAATACAGCATATAGGCAAACACAGGGCGGACATATTCAACATACATGTATAGGCAAACACAGGGCGGACAAAAACAACATATAGACATACATGGGGCGGACAAATACCAGGGTTGGCCTGGAAATACCAGTGGCGGTAATTCCCGGGAATTACCGTCCTGGGAAATACTGCTTATTTTCAAAAAGTGGGAAATACTGGGAAATATGAAAAAAATGACTCAAACCAAGTCCTTTTGACACAAAAATACTGGTAACTAGTTGCTTAATTCTATTTTTTTAAATTTATATATCCTTTAAAATTGTGTTTGAAATACATTTAATTATTTTTTTAATTAAAAACAGGTGTATTTTTCTTATTATTTTAAATCTAGGTAGTTATGAAAACATTCCTCTATAAATCAATTTGATGTATTGAAAAATTAAACATACCCAAGCCCATCATTGACATTTATGTTGTTTTAGTAATTAACACTCTCACATTTGACAAATTTTAGTTGTTAAATGAACTATTTATAACAAATACTAGTACCTTAATGAATTTTATTCTTGCTTATAAAGACATTAATACAAAGCAAATGCATTTCAAGGTATAACAATGATTACCATTGAATGGAGGTGATGTTTAATACTGAAAATCTGAAGACTTTTATTGCTTTACTTATTTGGAATAGTCATATGGTAGTGGGAGAAAATAAAATTCCCTATGTATACATTGTATATCCATTTATATATATGACATATTTGATTTATTTGTTGCACTTTTAACTACAATGGTTTGAAGTTATATCAGTTGACAGTATATTTCCCAGTATTGTCTGGGAATTACCAGTATTTCCCGGGAATTCCAAGTATTTCCCACCGTCCTGGGAAATATGAGTATTTCCCGCTTTTTTGCCAACCCTGACAAATACAAAACAAACACTGGGCGGACAAATACAACCTGTAGACAAACACGAGGCGGTCATATACAACATACATTTATAGAAAAACACAGGGAGGACATAAACAACATATAGACAAACACGGGGTGGACACATACAACATATAGACAAACAAGGGGCGGACATGTCCACAACATATAGACAGACACAGGACGGACATGTGCAACATATAGACAAACACAGAGCAGACAAATGCACCATAAAGATAAAAACAGGGCGGACACATTCAACATATAGACAAAAAACGGGGCGAACAAATACAACATATAAACGAACACAGGGCGGACAAATACAACCTGTAGACAAACACAGGGCGGACAAATACAACCTGTAGACAAACACAGGCGGGCAAATACAACATACATTTATAGGCAAACACAGGGCGGACAGAAACAACATATAGACAAACATGGGGCGGACAAATACAAAATATAGACAAACACAGGGCGGACAAATACAACATATAAACAAACACAGGGCGGACAAATACAACCTGTAGACAAACACAGGGCGGGCATATACAACATACATTTTTAGACAAACACAGGGCGGACAAGGAATTTGTTTTTGTCCTAGCTCATAAGGCTACTAATAACATCATCATAGTTTGTCGTTAGCATTATATAGAAGTACTCCAAAAAGAAATTACCAGTTCACATACTTTTCAATTAACCCAATTAACGGAAAATGAAATTACAAACATATATTTTCTAACAGCCACATCTTTACAGGCTAAACCTGACAGCAAAACAGTTCCAACCATGTACTGGGTTCCTAAACTCCACAAAACGCCATATAAATCTAGATTCATTTTGCCATCTAGTCACTGTTCTACAACTATAGTTTCTGTTATCTCACTAATACTTTGACTGCTATTAAAAACCTGATTATAAATTTCTGTAACAAAGTATATGTATATGAAAACAATGGTGTCAATCATTTTTGGAGTGTAAAAAATTCATAGGAAGTTCTCGATAAATTGAATGCTTATAATGCCCTTTTGAATCCCTTGAAAGTTTTGATTTCTCTACCCTCTATACTACCTTACCCCATAATCTAAAAAAGGAAAAATTCAGAAGTTTTATTCAGTGGGCATTCAAAAAATCCAATTGTGAATATATATGTTCTAATTCTTTTAAAACACATTTTAGTAGTACAGAACATAATAACTCAACTAATTGGACTTGTTTTGATATGATTTCAGCATTTGAATATTTACTTGACAATATATTCATTCGTTTCTGTAACTGCATTTATCGCCAGGTCATAGGAATTCCTATGGGTACCAATTGTGCACCACTTATAGCGGACCTCTTTTTATACTGCTACGAATCTCAGTTTATGACCAACATCAGCAAAGACCCATCTAAACAGCATTTAATTGAAAAGTTTAAGAACACTTTCCGATATTTGGATGATATTTTAACTTTAAATAATGACGACTTCAATACGCATTATAAGGACATCTACCCTAAAAAACTTACTTTGAATAAAGCCAATTCTAATAATCATCATTGTCCATTCTTAGACATCAATTCTGATATAACGAATGGTAAATTAGGCACTAAAATTTATGATAAAAGGGACGATTTTCTTTCCCCATAGTTAATTATCCATTTCTGGATGGCGATGTTCCATTAGCGCCATCTTATGGTGTTTACATATCTCAACTTGTTCAATTTGCTCCAGTATGTAATAACGTTTGCGATTTTAATGAACGGAATCTTTCCATCACTGAAAAACTATTATATCAGGGTTTTCGTTATCATAAACTAGTTAAAACCTTTACTACATTATATAGTTCATAAATACAATGCAACCTGTAAACATCTAATCAAGGCTTGTATTTCACATCCCTTATTTTACGGTAATGTTTTACATAAGAGTAAAAAATACTTAAACTCGCCTAACAAACTTATAAAACCTTTAAATCGTCTAATTCATAAGGGTTACAATTACGGTATTGTCGTCAAGTCATTACGTATGGCCTTCTTTGGTGTTAACATTGATTTTTTGATAGGGTCTTTGCATTTTAACTAAACACATTCTAAATTTCTAAAATCTGTATTGCATAGACAATGGTTATATATTCCGGTATATGCATGAACTCCTCACAGGAAGGGATCTTGGTGGAAGTTGTATACTGAGGGTACATAACTTACTTTGTCAGTTGGCAATGGGTCTCGAGCTGGCATATCAGTTAACTGCTAGCAGTCTCTTGTGATTTCATGTTTATGTCCGTATATTTAGTTCTTACAGTATCATTTTTCACAATTGCCAACTGAATTTTACTGTTGTTACGATTGTTTTTTTTTATTTATCACATTGGCTATAGGGGGAAGGTTTGGGCCCAATAAATCTAGATTAACCCCGCCGCAGCAGGTTTGCGCCTGTCCTAAGTCAGGAAATTTATTAAGCCTCTGTGTGTCTTGTCTTTTTTCTAGTTAGTTTACTTTATGTCTATAGGAGTCTAGGATGATGTTTATTTCGCTGAACTTGATTACTCTTTATTCAGGGACCGACTCCGTTGGGTGTTGGGTTTTTTCGCCGTTCATTGAAGATCTTATGGTGGCTTTGTGTTGGTATTACTCCCCTTTGGGTCGTTGTCTCTTTGACAAATTTCCCGTTTCCCTCCTTTCTCTATATAGACAATCATAGGGCGGATAAATATAACATATAGACAATCCCATGGCGGACAAATACAACATACAGACAGACACAGGGCGGACAAATAAAACATATAGGCAAACACAGGTCGGACATATACAACATACATGTATAGACAAACACGGGGTGGACAAATACAACTTATAGACAAACACGAGGCGGACAAAAACAAAATATAGATAAGCACAGGGCGGACAAATACAACATATAGACAAACACACGACGGGCATATACAACATACATTTATAGAAAAACACAGGGCGGACAAATACAATCTGTAGACAAACACGAGGCGGGCATATACAACATACATTTATAGACAAACACAGGGCGGACAAATACAACATATAGACAAACACGTGGTGGGCACATACAACATATAGACAAACAAGGGGCGGACATATCCAACATCAAGATAAACACAGGGTCGAAAAATACAACATATAGACAAACGCATGGCGGACAAATACAACATAAAGACAGACACAGGGCGGACATGTACAACATATAGACAAACACAGAGCAGACAAATACAACATAAAGATAAAACCAGGGCGGACACATTCAACATATAGACAAACACGGGGCGAACAAATACAACATATAAACAAACACAGGGCGGACAAATACAACCTGTAGACAAACACAGGGCGGACAAATACAACCTGTAGACAAACACAGGGCGGACAAATACAACCTGTAGACAAACACAGGCGGGCATATACAACATACATTTATAGGCAAACACAGGGCGGACAAAAACAACATATAGACAAACATGGAGCGGACAAATACAAAATATAAACGAACACAGGGCGGACAAATACGTATATGTGATCGGGCTCTTGACAGCTATGTATCGTAATATATCAACCGGTGAGCCAGAATATGAAGCACAGGGGCGAGTGAGCGTAGCGAACGAGCCCCAAGCTTCATATTCAGGCGAGGGGGTGATATTTTACATCATCTGTCAAAAGCCCGATAACTTGTTTATCATCCTTTATTTTTCATTTTAGATTTGTAATTATTGAACTGAGTTTTCAAATTCTCCCTAAGTTGCGCGGGGAAATTCGACATACATGCCATTCTCGCCTTTTTGACCACACTACTCTAAATAATGTCGATTTTGAATTTTGCAGCAAGCTTTGGTTGTAACGACAGTCTATCGTTCCTTGGAGCTTTTATGACGTCATAACGTGAAAACGTCAAAGCTCTGCAGGATATATCAACGACCTAGTTTCTACAATTTTTCTGGCATCTAGTGTATCTATTTGTGCAGTCATGATTCTGTTCTGAAAACCTAATCGGAAAGAGCAAATGAAATAGATGTTTATTTTAACAAATTTTATTTCGTTTGAAACCTTGAAAAAAGTTATTTCCCTTGAAACTTTGGGAGAATCCCTTGATATATCCAGGTCAACCTCTGATATTTCCGGGTCAACCAGATACGGCTTTTGCGGAAAGGCTCTGAAGGCTGATATAGCCATGGGGAAGAATGATAAAACATATAAACAAACACGGGCGAACAAATACAACATATAAACAAACACAGGGCGGACAAATACAAAATATAAAGAAACACGGGGCGAACAAAAACTATATATATACAAACACAGGGCGGACAAATACAAAATATACACAAACATGGGGCGAACAAATACAACATATAAACAAACACAGGGCGGACAAATACAACATATAAACAAACACAGGACGGACAAATACAACATATAAACAAACACAGGGCGGACAAATAGAAAATATAAATAAACACGGGGCGAACAAATACAACATATAAACAAATTCGGGGCGGATAAATACAAAATATAAACAAACACAGGGCAGACAAATACAACATATAAAAAAACACAGGGCGGACAAATACAACCTGTAGACAAACACAGGGCGGGCATATACAACATACATTTATAGACAAACACGGGGCGGACAAGGAATTTGTTTTTGTCCCAACTGATAAGGCTGCTAATAACATTATCATAGTTTGTCGTAAACATTATATAGAAGGTCTCCACAAAGAAATTACCAGTTCACATACTTTTCAATTAACCCAATTAACGGAAAATGAAATTACAAACATACATTTTCTAACAGCCACATCTTTACAGGCTAAACCTGATAGCAAAACAGTTCCAACCATGTACTGGGTTCCTAAACTCCACAAAACGCCATATAAATCTAGATTCATTTTGTCATCTGGTCACTGTTCTACAACTAAAGTTTCTATTATACTCACTAATACTTTGACTGTTATTAAAAACCTGGTTATAAATTTCTGTCACAAAGTATATGAAAACAGTGGTGTCAATCATTTTTGGAGTGTAAAAAATTCATTGCAAGATCTCGATTAATTGAATGCTTATAATGCCCCTTTTGAATCCCTTGAAAGTTTTGATTTCTCTACCCTCTATACTACCTTACCACATAATCTTATAAAGGAAAAATTCAGACGTCTTATTCAATGGGCATTCAAAAAAGCTAATTGTGAATATATATGTTCTAATTCCTTTAAACCACATTTAAGTAATAGAAAACAAAAGAACTCAACTAATTGGACTTGTTTTGATATGATTTCAGCATTGAATTTTTACTTGACAATATATTCATTCGTTTCGGTAACTGTATTTATCGCCAGGTCATAGGAATTCCTATGGGTACCAATTGTGCACCACTTATAGCGGACCTCTTTTTGTACTGCTACAAATCTCAGTTTATGACCAACATCAGCAAAGACCCATCTAAACAGCATTTAATTGAAAAGTTTAACAACACTTTCCGATATTTGGATGATATTTTAACTTTAAATAATGACGACTTCAATACGTATTGTAAGGACCCCTAATCTATCCTATAGAACTTACTTTGAATAAAGCTAATTCTAATAATCATCATTTTCCATTGTCAATTTTATATAACGAATGGTATATTAGATAGTAAAATTTATGATAAAAGGACGGTTTTTCTTTTCCCATAGTTAATTATCCATTTCTGGATGGCGATGTTCCATTAGCGCCATCATATGGTGTTTACATATCTCAACTTGTTCGATTTGCTCCAGTATGTAATAACGTTTGCGATTTTAATATACAGAATCTTTTAATAACTGAAAAACTATTGCATCAGGGTTTTCGTTATCATAAACTAGTTAAAACCTTTACTAAATTTTATCTTCGATATAAAGACTTAGTTCATAAATACAATGCAACCTGTAAACATCTAATCAAGGCTGGTATATCACATCCCTTATTTTACGGTAATGTTTTACAAAAGAGTGAAAAATTCTTAAACTCGCCTAACAAACTTATAAAGCCTTTTAATCGTCTAATTCATAAGGGTTACAATTACGGTATTGTCGTCAATTCATTATGTATGGCCTTCTTTGGTATTAACATTGATTTTTTGATAGGGTCTTTGCATTTTAACTAAACACATTCTAAATTTCTAAAATCTGTATTGCATGGACAATGGTTATGTATTCCGGTATTTGCATGATATCATTATGCTAAACTCCTCAAAGGAAGGGATCTTGGTGGAAGCTGTATACTGAGGGTACATAACTTACTTTGTCAGTTGGTAATGGGTCTGGAGCTCGCATGTCAATTAACTGCTAGTAGTCTCTTGTGATTTCATGTATATGTCCGTATATTTAGTTCTTTCGGTTTCATTTTTAACAATTGACTCAGTCCTGTTGCCAACTGAATTTTATTGTTGTTACGATTGTGTTTTTTATTTATCACATTGGGGAATATTTTTGGCCCAATAAAACTAGTGTAACCCCGCCGCAGTAGGTTTGCGCCTTTCCTAAGTCAGGAAATTTATTAAGCCTTTGTGTATCTTGTCTTTTTTCTAGTTAGTTTACTTTATGTCTATAGGAGTCTAGGATGATGTTTATTTCGCTGAACTTGATTACTCTTTATTACTCTTTATTCAGGGGCCGACTCCGACCTGCCGTTGGGTGTGGGGTTTTCTCATCGTACATTGAAGATCTTATGGTGGCTTTGAGTTGTCTCTTTGACACATTCCCCGTTTCCCTTCTTTTTTCTATATAGACAAACATAGAGAGGGCAAATATAACATATAGACAGACACAGGATGGACAAATACAACATATCGGCAAACACAGGGTGGATATATACAACATACATGTATAGACAAACACAGGGCGGACAAATACAACTTATAGACAAACACGAGGCGGACAAATACAAAATATAGACAAACACAGGGCGGACAAATACAACATATAGACAAACACAGGGCGGACAAATACAACATATAGACAAACACAGGGCGGACAAATACAACATATAGACAAAACACGGGGCGAACATATACAAGATATATACAAACACAGGGCGTAAATACGACACATAGACAAACGCAGGGTGGACAAATACAAGATACAAACACAGGGTGGACATAAACAACATATAGACAAACACGAGGCCGACACATACAACATATATACAAATACAGGGCGGACAAATACAACATATATACAAACGCAGGGCGGACAAATACAACATACAAACACAGGGTAGATATATACAACATATAGACAAACACAGGGCGGACATATAAAACATAGATGTATAGACAAACACAGGGCGGACAAATACAACATATAGACAAACACGGGGCGGACAAATACACTTGAAAATGTTAAATTTAGAAATGTCAGGTACCCTCATTTAACACTTAAATAAAACCGACTTTAAATAAAACTTATTCATTATTTAGTATTAAATAGTTCTCTGACACCAACAAGCATGCCAGAGAAATATTGAAATTTCATCTTTGGGCGTCTGAGATTTATATCGATCTTTACCTTCAATGTTGTAAGATTCTTTAATTTTTGCAATGACCTGTCATCTTTGTCTTTTTATTGCTTATGTTTGACAAAGTTTATACCGGAATATTCCTACCCTGTCGATGAACAAGGTAAGGAGTTAATATGAAAAAGAAAGGAAATGGGGTAAATGTCAAGGAGACAACATCAAATATCCAGGTTAAAACGACCCCAAACAAAGCATCTAGGGGTCATCGTACAGTCAACACAATGAGGAACCTCACACCATATAGCAAGCCCTAAATCGCCCCAAAAAGGTAAAAAGTGAATAAATCAATGGAAACAAACCACATCCAATAACCCAAATATCAAGAAACTAATATTTTATAAGAAGACAAGGACAAGCCAATGACCAACATATTCCTGACTAGGGACAGGCACACAAATTTCGGTGGGTTTTCTTGGATCCAAATCCTCCCCTATGTGTGGTGAATTGCTAAAAAATAAATACACAAAACGACTCACAGTTAAAAAAGTCCAACTTATCAAGACGAGTACCCTTACAATGAAGTACATAAAACATGAAGACAATACTCACAGGTACTGTCAGTACAAATGCTCGCAGTTACTGACAGCTAGCTAAGGACATAATTTTCCATATGAAACTTTAATTGAAATATTTCTAAATAGATTTGGTATAACAACATCATAAATTATGAAAGAAGAACATAATATTGTGCAATGCCAAATACTGCCAATAAGAAAAATTGCTTAAATTTAGTTATGGTTTAAAGCATTTAGGAGATGATCAATATTATTCCCAACAAAAACCAGAAATAAAGATTCAACAACAATTGTGTATTTATATCCTTTATGAATAAGTTTGTTCAACGGATTAATAAGTTTGGAAGGACAATTTTTGAATTTATGCGCTTTGTAAATGTTTATTCTGTCAATTTATTATGTTTTATATTCCTTTTATCATGTCAATATTTTAATATGCTTAACTTGTCGATGTACGTGATATTATTAATTTAATGTGATCATATTAATGTTTTTTCGCTTTCCAAGTTGATAAACATGAAAATTGTACGGAGCAACAATGGTATATACCGAAGGAACAAATGAGTCGTGTGTATCCAAAGACATGGCCAAAACGAGAAAACAGAAACCAATGACGTTAGACAGCTACAAAACACGGAAATAAAACACAACATTCAAAAACAAGGCACTCACACTGTGAAATCCCATGAATCTGGGATCATCGTCAGGTACTCCGGAAGAATAAGCATGCCCTGCTCTGTTAACAGCACCCGTCACATTGTAAGTGAGTAAATCAGGGAAAAAGTCAAAATAGGTATTATAGTCAAATCAGGGAAGACGTGAATCTAGCTGAAAATGTCCGCTTTCATTTGGGACACTGACACGTCAAATCTTTCAATGAAGTTATGATGACGGCCATATAATTTCCTGGAGATGAAATTAACATACGCTGAACAAATATCGGACTTTTTTTGGAACAATGTTTTTTTTCTCTGTTAAAAATCACTGTAAAAACTACAGGCTCAACAGTAACGAATTTACGAATTATTGTGATCATGTCTGTTTTTTACGGTTACGAAGCTGATGTACATGGTATTGAGTTATTAAGATCATGTCAATATATATACGGTTACCTAGCTGATGTACACGGTATGAATTTAATATGATCATGTCAATATTTTATGGATACCAAATCGATGTACATAGCATGAATTTAATATGATCATGTCAATATTTTACGGTTACCCAGTTGTTGTACATGGTATTGAGTTAATATGATCGTCAATATTTTACGGTTGCCCAGCTGATGTACATGGTATTGAGTTAATATGATCATGTCAATATTTTACGGTTACCAAGTCGATGTACATAGTATGAATTTAAATATGATCATATCATATTTGATCATATCATACCATAAGCATCATTGAAAGATATGACGTGTCAGTATCCCAAATGAAAGTGGACATTTTCAGCTAGATTCACGTCTTCCCGGATTTGACTACCGACTTTGACATTTTCCCGGATTGAATCACCCACAGTGTGACGGGTGCTGTTAACAGAGCAGGACATGCTTACCCTTCCGGAGCACCTGATGTCACTCTCAGTTTCACTGCAGTTCACACTGTGAGTGCCGTTGTTCTTAATGTTGTGGTTTCTGGTTCTGTGCTTTGTGTCTGTCTGGCGTCATTGTGTTCTGTGTTCTCGTTTTTGCCCTGTCTTTGGACTCCGATTTTTGTGAATTTCACCCCTTTGTTCCTTCGGTATTCCACTGCCGTTGTATCAATATTTTACGGTTACCCAGTTGATGTATGTGGTATTGAGTTAATATGATCATGTCAATATTTACTGCTTACCCAGTTGATGTATGTGGTGTGGAGTAAATATGATCATGTCAATATTTTACGGTTACCCAGTTGATGTACATGGTATTGAGTTAATATGATTATGTCAATATTTTACGGTTACAAAGTCGATAAACAATGTATTGAATTAATATGATCATGTCAATACTTTACGGTTACCCGGTTGATGTATATGGTATGAAGATAATTTGATCATCAATTATTTGCGGTTACCAAGTTGACATAGTATGGAGTTTATTTTTAACGCTTATCCAGTTGATGTATGTTGTATGGAGTTAATATGATCATGTCAAAATTTTACGGTTACCAAGTCGATGTACATGGTATTGAGTTAATATAATCATGTCAATATTTTATGGTTGCCCAGCTGATGTACATGGTATTGAGTTCATATGATCATGTCAATATTTTACGGTTACCCAGTTGATGTATACTCCCATCTCACTTCTCTGTGGGTTCCACTTCTTCGTGGTATTCACGTTCATTTCAACCAAATTTTTAACTGTGACGTCACCGTTACTACGTAGCTACGTACCACGAAGATAGGAGCTACCAGTATATATGGTATGAACTGTGACGTCACCGTTACTACGTAGCTACGTACCACGAAGATAGGAGCTACCAGTATATATGG
This sequence comes from Modiolus philippinarum, assembly GCA_002080025.1. Lineage (NCBI taxonomy): Eukaryota > Metazoa > Mollusca > Bivalvia > Mytilida > Modiolidae > Modiolus > Modiolus philippinarum. Next base: position 38,803 of record MJUU01062707.1, read on the forward strand.
TATGAAGTTAATTTGATCATGTCAATATTTTACGGTTACCTAGTTGATGAACACGCTATGGAATTAATATGATCATGTCAATAATTTACGGTTACCTAGTTGATGTACATGGTATGGAGTTAAGATAATGATGTCAATATTTTACGCTTTTCACGATGACTTTTCACGGACGTTTTATTGACGACGTTCATTTGTTAATGGGCGTGTCAGTTCTTCATGAGTAAATTTTTAATCGCGTTGTGAATAATGGAATTATTAAATCACTTTTTTTTTAATTTCCTTTCAATAGATCTTCGGTATTTAAAAAAGTTAGATTCGGTAAAATAAAACACTCATTTACTGTCAAAGGCAAGTTCATGGTTCACCCCGACACCAAGTTTTTTCCTCCACTCCGCGTCGGAAATAGTTGTGTCTTGGTGAACCATAAACTTGATATTATTCTCTTATCTACTGTATAGTAAGCGAGAACCGAACCGTCAATCCAAAACAAATAATCCAAGAACAATGGCAACATCGGAAACAACAAAGAAACAGAGACACAACATGAGTAGGGCACAGAAAAGAAAAATGAAAAAAACATACAAACAATGATGAACAACATGGACCCAATAAAAACATGGGTGAGCATGTTACAATCTAAGGAAAATATTCCTCGTTTTAAGGAGCATTTCCTAATCGCATACTTATGTTAATAGCTGGTCTTTCGTCTTTTAATTTACTATTTATAAATGTCTTATTGTTAGTTTTTCGAACTAGGTTCATCATGTGGTATCTTTCTTTTTTTTTTCGGCATTGAAATAACAAAATGCCGCAGTCACTGAAAACGACGAACAATATGTTAAAATTGTGCTGACGACTTATTATAATAAATAATCATTCCAAAGACTTTAAGTAAGTAGACTTAATATTCTAAATTCAAATCATTGGGGTTTCGTATATTTGAACCTTTTAAATCAGAGATAAACTAAGCGTATCTTCATTGTTTTTTTTTCAGGATTTCAAGTGGATGGCAAGAAACATAACTTTTGCCATTGAAATAACAAAATGCCGAAGTCACTGTGAAAACGACGAACTATATGTTAAAATTGTGCTGACGACTTATTATAATAAATAATCATTCCAAAGACTTTAAGTAAGTAGACTTAATATTCTAAATTCAAATCATTGGGGTTTCGTATATTTGAACCTTTTAATCTCAGAGATAAATTAAGCATATCTTCATTTTTTTTTCAGGATTTCAAGTGGATGGCAAGAAACATAACTTTTGCCATTGAACTTGTGTTAACACGACGTTGACAGAAATGGAAGTTGCTAAATGGCGTAGCGATATGCTGTTGCAAAATTCAATAGGTTCAAGGTTAATCCAGTCTAGTTACTTTAATCCAAAAACGTCCCATTTTCAGGAATCAAAGACATACTACATATACATTCAACCTGTCGTGATTGCAATTCTAATCATATGGTTTTGTGCGATTGTTCGTGCTTTATATGCGGATAACTTTATGAAAAAATTTGGCTTCATGGTTGTCTACAGCATCATAGATATTCTCTTTCTTGCACTACAAAACATATTTTTAGTATATATTTTCTTTCAAGAAGCCAATTATCTTCAATATGAGATGTGTTATACTTATGAACTTGCTGTTATGGTTTTCCCAAATATTATGTTTACTTTTTCGCAATGGCTTAAAGTTGCACAGTGTTTTCAAAGATTTATTATTCTTTATAAACCAATGAACTTTAGAGATTTCTTTAATTTCAAAATTGTAACAGTTTTTCTATTTGTTTTGACAGTTGTTTGTTGTTGTTTTGGTGCATATAGTGTTTATCATATCAATTTTGAAAAAGTAGTTACAGTTGACAAGGCGACATTGGATACAATTGAAATTTGCCGCAAACCTTTCTTCTTTGAAAAGAAAAACATAGATACTTATAAAACATATTCAGAGATTAATATAATTTTAACTGCAGTTTTCGCATTTCTACTTCCGACAATGTTTTTTGTGCCTTTGAGTATTGTTATGACAGCAAAAATTAGAAAACAAATGGAATTTCAGCGACAGCATCGCATAGGACAAACTGTATCAGAAATTGATTCAGAGCGATTGATAAAAGTGGTTACTGCCGCTTCCGTAATGTATGCAATTTTAACAGTGATAGGGTTGTCGTGGCTTATAGTATTGCTAGTGTTAGGTGTTTTCCGTATAACACAGTCTACCATCGGGAAATACGCAGTACTAACAACTAACGTCATCAATATTGTAAAAATACCATTGAACTTGGCAATGTTTAGTCGGTTATCTGGACCATTAAGGACCAAACTAAAACAAGCTTGGTCAAAACTGATAAAAGTGTCATCTTGTTCTATGAAAAAATGACTTTAGAAGCAAAATGTTCTGTGTAAGTAGTTAAATTCAAATCATTCAGGATACATTTGCTTCAACAACGTGATATTGTACCTTAGCGGTGCCGAAGTTATTCAAATAACTGTCATCATTCAGAGAGTGTTGCAATAATTCGTTATTGTATTTCGTAAAATAAAACCAAATATACATATAGTATCGGCATACGAATGTATGTTTTGTGTATTTGATTTGGTTTATATTTTACAAAATTATTCATTATGAATCCTATGGAAATGAAAAATTTTAAAGCATTTCAATCACGCATAAAAGTATAAAAAATAGCAGTTCTTCAATGGCTTATAGATGGAAAACGATTCAGCTTCTTATTTGAGTCTATGCATATTTCACTTCAGTCAATTTATTAATGTCCTAAACAAGGCACTTATTCGAGTTGCGTCTATCATTTTACTTGATTGTCAGCAAACCACATAGACGGAAGAGTTGATTGAAATTCATTTTTTCATATTTGATATTTTGCAGGAAAAGATTATACAATCAAATGTAAATTATTTACGGACAGTGCTGTCAATCAGTCACTCTACATAAAATATTGTCAATCAGTTATCATCAATGTTTCTTTCCCTATTGTAAGTCTTTCGGAAGTTTGCTTTGGATGTGAAACTTCGTCTCTGAAACCATGGCAGTAGAAAACCGAATGAACAAAGGAGTGAAATTTACATAAATCGAAGTCCAAAGACATGGCCAAAACGAGAACACCGAAAACAATGACGTTAGACACAGAAAACAATGACGTTAGACAGATTCAAAGCACAGAAATAGAAATCACAACATTCAAAACATAGGGACTCACAGTGTGAACTCCAGTGAAATTGAGAGTGACATCAGGCGGTCCTGAAGGGTAAGCATGCCCTGCTCTGTTTACAGTTAATGAAACTTTTGCTATTCGCTTGACCGTTGCAATATCCAAGGAGTAAAAGACTATTTTTTTTTCATATTAGTGCTGCATGATGTCCTAGAACGGTCATATTGTTCATAGGACTGTCTATGGACCAATGTGAAAAATTCTCTTCTTTAACTTTAACATGCGCATATGCAGAAAATAAATTAACAGTAACTTCGGTATTTTGTTATCTATAGACTACCTGTCCTTACGAAGCACTTTAATCAAAATGAACTCCTATGAAAAATACTTTCAACTATTTGTAATGTGTTCAGATTAAGATGAGGAGTATGTTTCCGACAGCAGTCAAAATGACCTCCAATTAACTCATTTCCTTTTCAGCCAAATGCATTTTTCACATGACACAAGAAGGGAAATCTTAACTTAAGTTCATGGTTGATGTGGTTGATGTTCTTTCAGTTCTGTCTGCAGGTTCTTGCTTATGCATTGCAGAAGACGCTTTTCATGTCTACCTATCCGAGTTCATGTAAGAAATATCTGATAATTTCTCCTAGAACATAATAATAATGCATAAAATTGTGTATTATGTGTATGCCAGGTTAAGTTCTAAACCAATCAAAGATGTCTACGGCTTTGAAAACTGTTCAAATGTGTTTTCCGATATGATAAACTACTATTTTTTCGTCAAAAACTGACTAAATTTAACAACTTTGCCACAGTAGTCAGACTTGACTGATATGAAAATTTTACCTTCGGTCACATAGAAATTCACTGTATTTGCTTTATCCGTGTAATGCAATCGGTGGATTTCCTTGGTGGTGGATAATATATATGAAAAAGAAATGTAATGGGGTAAATGTCAAGGAGACAACATCCCAAAACCCAAAACAGAACATCTTGGGGTCATCGTAGGGTTTTCTTTCCTAGTCCTTTAATTTCAGCTTCCGTTATATAGATGATATTTTATCGCTAAACAACCCTCGCTTTGGTGATTTTCTTCATCTTATCTATCTAAAAGAGCTCGAAATTGAGGATACTACAGATACTTCCGCAGCAGCCTCGTTCCTTGACCTTCATCTTGAAATTGACAATAGATGTACACTACAAACTAGGCTATATGACAAACGCCATGACTTCACTTTTCCAATAGTCAACTTCCCTTTTCTTTGTAGCAACATTCCAAAAGCACCGGCATATGGAGTTTACATCTCCCAACTCATTCGCTACTCAAGGGTTGTGGTCGATACAGTGACTACCTTGATAGAGCTTGGTTGCTTACAAATAGGCTACTTAAGCAAGGATATGTTGCCCATAACTTGGGGTCATCACTACAACAGTTTTATGGTCGATATCACGATCTTGTGGACCGCTATGGATATCTGTTTCCTAGATGACAACAGATCTTTCTCTTTGCCACTAAAGTTTGTTTTTCTTCTACCGGATTTTACTTTGCTACCGGAGTTGACATGTTCAACACGGCGGGTGACTTATAAGAAGCAGGAGATGCTTACTCTACCGGTTCACTTGATCTCAACCATGTTTTTTTTATTGGGTCCGTGTTGTTCATTTTTGTGTAAGTGTGTCTTCATTTTCTTTTCTGTGCCGTGCTCGTGTTGTGTCTTTGTTTCTTTGTTTTTCCGACGTTGCCATTGTCCTTGGATTATTCGATTTGGACTGACGGTTCGGTTCTCACTTACTTTTCAACACATTGAGGAATCCCACACCATATAGCAAGCCCTAAATTGCCCCCAAAATAATACAGTGAATAAATCAATGGAAACAAACCACATCCAATAACCCGAATATCAAGAAATTAAAAGAAGATAATGGACAAGCCAATGACGAACAATGGAGTTAAACTCGTTTTCTTGGATCCAAACCCTCCCCTATGTGTGGTTAATGGCTAAAATATATACACAAACAAATGCTGGCAGTCCTTACAGCTAGATAAGGATATTATTTCCGTTGACTACGATATCAAGCCTTCTCACATATGAAACTTCAATTTGAATACTTCTTTCTTATAATAACATTATCAATTATGAGTAGAACTTGATATTGTGCAATGCCAAATACTGTAAATAGGATCTTTTTTAAATTTAGTTACTGTGTAAAGCATTGCGGGACTGATCAACATTTTTGCCAATAAAAACCACAACAAAGCTGTATTTTTATTCTCTCTGAATAAGTTTTTCAACGGATCAATGAATTTGAAGGAAAATTTTAGAATTTATGCGATTTTTTTTATGATATTTCAATAGAGGTTTGGATGTGAAACGCCCTTTTGTATAAGAGCCTTGCATGTAGAAAAAATTTCCTTAATAAGTAAATGTATTTATAATAAAATTTAGAACATTTGCAAAACGCCTTTATCAATTTATGATATTCCATGATGCGAAAGATTTTTCAGCTACAAAAATTTCGGTCGTTGAAGTCATCACTACATTCTCGTGCATATCGAACAAGTTGTGAAATGTAGAACCCGTAAAGAGAGGCTAATGGAATATCGCCCTCGAGATGCTGGAAATTAACGATAGGGAAGGAGAAATCATCCCTTTTATCATAAACTTAGAGTTTGATTTTCAATGATTTATTGATATTTCAAGATCACGAACAGGAGTATGATCGCTGCTGCCATTAGATTTCTCTAAATTGAGTTCGACAGGAAAAATTTCGTCTATAATTTAGAAAATACAGGATTATTTAACGGCAAAATATCGTCCAAAAATTTATTCCTATTGTTAAAATGATCCATGAAATGCTGTTAAGAAGGACCACTTTGAATTTTGGCCATGAATTGTGACTCGTAGCAACGAATATGCTATGACGGGTTCACAATTATTACATATAGGAATACCCATTTTTTGCCGAAAGATTGTATCACCGAAACGAACAAAAATATCAAGCAGAAAAATCAATGCTTTTATCGTATTCTGACAAGTCTCGTTAATATATTTGTCATGTTTGTCGTCATATGGACTCGTATTTCGATATTTTTGGTAATAAGTACTTCTTTTTGGCTATTTGTGATCTATGGCTTTCCATTTTATTGTAATGCTGGTGGTGTGGGTTGCTCCTTAAAACTCGTGTTCAGCGTAACAAAATTTACCGATTCTTGTCCAATAAGGGCATATCTGTATTCTTTGAAAAAGTCAGTTTTAAAAATTGATTAATGGTAACATATCAGCTAGCATCACCTTTCACGTTTAAACATCGAACCTTATGGTAAACGTACTCAAATTTCTGCCAAAAGTTACTAATAGTCTTAATTAAATTTGAGGATTTATATTAAAGTCTAATGCCAATTCAGGGTGGCCAACACACAAAGATTTAATATAATGTAAACAAGAATATTTAAAATTCAATCTATAAAGACTAGTTTGACCGTAATAGCCTTTGTATTTATATTGAAAATGCTGCAATTTCAAAGGATATATTTTGTAGAATAAAAAACAAACGGAAAAAGAACAAAACCGGAAACAAATGGAAATAAACAAAGCAAAACAACGATAAAAAAATATATATAAAAAAGTAATAGAGAAATAAAAGATTGAATGTAAAAAATAAATTTAAAAAAGAGAAATAACTAAACACCAAAGTACAAAACAAATATAAACTCCCCGCACAAAAAAAAAAAGAAAAAAAAAATAGAAAAGAAAGATATGTAACTAGGTAGATAGTTTTAGGATTTTAAAATACTTCAATTTAGAATTGTTAAATAGGGTGAAATAGATAAAAATGACAAACTTTCGATTTGGATGTAGTAATGAAAATAAAAAAGAGAAATAATATATAGTAATAAACTAGGGATGGCAAAATGTCTCCAATTCAGTTCTCGAATACTCGGTACAAATACTCGCTAGTTCTCGAGTAATTCTAAGTGATAATGTCAAGCCACCATTCGTTTAATGTACGATTTAAATGAAATTTGGTTTCCAAATAGGTATTGATGTCGGAACTTAAAAACCGGTGTTGAACATTGTTCGCTGACGGCCATTTTCAAAATGACTGCCAAAAAAGGCAGGAAAATTCAACATTGTCTGATTTCAATGAAATTTGGTTTCCAAATAGATATTGATTTTGCGACTTTAAAAACCGATGTTGAAAATTATTCGTTGACGGCCATTTACAAAATGATGTCTCGATTTTAAAACTGATGTCGAATGTTGTCCTTGGCAAGAATGTTTTTGTCAAAGAGCCCAAAAATGAAATATAGTAAAACATTATCAGACTTTAAATACAGTTCAAGATATTGGTGGTGTTGGAGCTACCAAAGTTTGAGAGACTGAAGATCAACTGTATAACTTACAATGTTAACTTGTTTGTGGCAACTGAAAGCCAGGTGAGCGATACAGGCTCTTTGGAGCCTCTGGTTTTTGTTCAGAAAACATTGTTAATTTGAATGAGTTCTCAGGAAAATCACCTGTTGTATGAATCAAACAATCAAACACAAATTGGCAAACAATCGACTAACGGCTTATACTGTAGGAATTTGCTTTGATCTAATTTTAATTATTTTCATGAGGGGTCTTTTTGATTAAAAAAATAATCAACTTTGCTTGTCTTGCCAAATAAAAGTTTTCTTTACAGTTTCGTCGGTCCTAAAACTTAATGGACATGTATGACTTTCAATCCGCTAAGAGGTCTGGAAGAATGCTTTTAAATATATTTCACCGAATAAAACAAGACAATTAGTATCAAGAGGTGATTAAATTTTAAAGGTTGAATTTTAGAACTTCCCTTGATTTTAAATTAATGATTTAATGAGCAAATTTCAGAAAAACGAAAAGAGAGTAGCTGCGATACACATGGTAGGGAATGCAGAAATATCAGGCGAATGCATATGAGGTGCAATAAATAGAAAAAGGAAAATACATAGTGTATAAGAGAAGACTAAAATTGAGAAAATATTTAAGGCCAAGACAAGTTATTTCTATATTTAGCGTCAGCGCGCATTGAAAACGTGTAATTTTATAACAAAACAAAGAAGGGATATTTTTCGTTTTTTTCAGAAAATAATGGTAGTTAAAACATTGATTAATTAGAACACAAACATCAATTACTATTAGAAAGCTTTTTAAAGGACTGGCATTAACTGAAACGGGGAAAAAACAATCATAATGATGAAAAAATATCTTCACTAAATTTAACAGAATTCGGAAAACTGGCTTTTAATGAACATTGGTCACATCAAATTGCATTATTTTGAAAACTTCTTTCCTTCTTTTTGTTTTAGTTTTGTTTGTTTGCCTCATACCCTACTACATTTCAAAAATAAAGTTGATGCCAAACAGAGAATTAAATTAGTTTGGCCTAAAATACATAACTAAATCAAAAAAATATCCATCAATTTTTAAATAGGCCGAGTAATCAAGTACAAAAAATTGTACTCGAATACTCGCCTTCTAAACGAATACTCGTTGCCATCCCTAAAATATACATACAGAGAAACATAGCAACAAAACTTCTTTTTAATTGCAGATGTAGGTTTGGCTAACAAAATACCGAAGTTACTGTTAATTTATTTTTCTGCATATGTGCATTTCGACAACTTATGCCTCATCAGTGCAGATCAAATCAAAAAAATTTGGAAGTCCATTAAACGAAAAACGTGTAAAAGCTGGGTTTTTTTGTGTGTTTTGTTTTTTGTTTTGTGTGTGTTTGGTCTATTCTTTACGCACATTCGCTGTCTTCAATCGATGGTTAATACAAAAAAAAAACTCTGAAAACAAATGTAAACTTAAACACTAAAACACAACATGAAACGATGACTATGAACACAAATACAATAAAACATGACAACATATCTCTTATTATAAGAACTTTGACATCAAAACACAATACCAAACGTTATAACGTCATCATTATATGACATCAAAGATAAAACATAATGAGTTTAATGTAACAAGCTGAAATACAAAATCAAACTTTAACGCAACAACGCATTGCAAGCGCAAAAAAGCAGCAGCAGCAATTATACCTGGTATCTGAAGCAGGAGCAGCAGCAAAATCCCGTAAAAGGGCCGATAAAGAAAAGAAATGCGATGAATTTATCGAAAACACGACATGTAACATGGAATTGGATAGAAACACAACAAGAGGCTCTCAAGAGCCTGTATCGCTCACCTGGCCCTTGATTAACATAGACATTTTATGTTAAAGAGCCCTTATATATAATTAAATTATAAATCCAATATCCCTAATTAGTTAAAGGGGAGACCTCTGTTAGTTAATATTGGACCCCATGGGAAACACTAAGTTACTTTGGCTGCCATGTTGGATATCGCGCTGACCTGAAAAAACACCTTTTTGCAAGGGACCACTCAATGACTATTGCGGCCATGTTTCGCTCCAATTGGCTAAGTACATTCAAAGGGGAAGATCTTTGAATGTGTTTTCCCATAGGGTCCAATGTTAAAACTATGTTCCCCAATGGCGGCCATGTTGGATATAGTGCGATCCTGAAAAATACCTTTTTTGCAAGGGACCACCTAAGGACAATTGTGGCCAAGTATGGTTCCAATTGGCTCAGTAGTTTCAGAGAAGAAGATCTTTGAAAGTGTTTTCCCATAGGGTCTAATGTTAAAACTATGTTTCCCCAATGGCGGCCATCATGAATATCGCGCTGACCTGAAAAACACATTTTGTTGCAAAGGACCACCTAAGGACTATTGTGGCCAAGTTTGGTTCCAATTGGCCCAGTAGTTTCAGAGGAGAAGATCTTTGAATGTATTTTTCCATAGGGTCCAATGCTAAACTATATCCCCCTGGCAGCCATGTTGAATGTAGCGCAATCCTAAAAAACACCTTTTTGTAAGGAACCACCAAAAGACTATTGCTGCCGAGTTTGGTATCAATTGGCTCAGTAGTTTCAGAGAAGAAGATTTTTGAAAATGTTTTCCCATAGGGTCCAATGTTAAAACTATGTTCCCTGCTGGCAGCCATCTTGGAAATTGCGCGGACCTAAAAAACACCTTTTTTTGTAAGGAACCACCCAAGGACTATTGTGACCGAGTTTGGTTCCAATTGGTTCAGTAGTTTCAGAGAAGAAGACCTTTGAAAATGTTTTCCCATAGGGCCCAATGATAAAACTATGTTTCCCGCTGGCCGCCATCTTGGAATTCGCGCAGACCTTAAAAACACTTTTTTTTGTAAGGGATCATCCAAGGACTGTTGTGGCCAAGTTTGGTTCCAATTTGCCCAGTAGTTACAGAGGAGAAGATCTTTGAATGTGTTTTCCCATAGGGTCCAATGTTAAAACTATGTCCCCCGCTGGCGGCCATGTTGAATGTAGTGCGATCCTGAAAAACACCTTTTTTGTAAGGGACCACCCAAAAACTATTGTGGCCAAGTTTGGTACCAATCGGCTCAGTAGTTTCAGAGGAGAAGATCTTTGATAATGTTTTCCCGTAGGGTCAAATGATAAAACTATGTTTCCCGCTGGCGGTCATCTTGGAAATCACGCGGACCTAAAAAACACCTTTTTTGTGAGGGATCACCCAAGGACTATTGTGGCCAAGTTTGGTTCCAATTGGCTCAGTAGTTTCAGAGAAGAAGATCTTTGAAAGTGTTTTCCCATAGGGTCCAATGTTAAAACTATGTTTCCCGCTGGCAGCCATCTTGGAAATTGCGCGGACCTAAAAACACCCTTTTTGTAAGGAACCACCCAAGGACTATTGTGACCAAGTCTGGTTCCAATTGGCTCAGTAGTTTCAGAGAAGATCTTTGAAAGTATTTTCCCGAAGGCTCCAATGTTAAAACTATGTTTCCCGCTGGCGGCCATCTTGGAATTCGCGCAGACCTTAAAAACACCTTTTTTGTGAGGGATCACCCAAGGACTATTGTGGCCAAAGGTGGGTCCAATTTGCCCAGTAGTTACAGAGGAGAAGATCTTTGAATGTCTTTTCCCATAGGGTCCAATGTTAAAACTATGTCCCCCGCTGGCGGCCATGTTGAATGTAGTGCGATCCTGAAAAACACCTTTTTTGTAAGGGACCACCCAAAAACTATTGTGGCCAAGTTTGGTACCAATCGGCTCAGTAGTTTCAGAGGAGAAGATCTTTGATAATGTTTTCCCGTAGGGTCAAATGATAAAACTATGTTTCCCGCTGGCGGTCATCTTGGAAATCACGCGGACCTAAAAAACACCTTTTTTGTAAGGGACCACCCAAGGACTATTGTGGCCAAGTTTGGTTCCAATTGGCTCAGTAGTTTCAGAGAAGAAGATCTTTGAAAGTGTTTTCCCATAGAGTCCAATGTTAAAACTATGTTTCCCGCTGGCGGCCATCTTGGAAATCGGGCGGACCTAAAAAACACCTTTTTTGTAAGGGACCACCCAAGGACTATTGTGGCCAAGTTTGGTGTCAATTTGCCCAGTAGTTTCAGAGAAAAAGAATTTGAAACGTTTTTTTCCATAGGGTCCAATGTTAAATTTTGGTCCCAGCTGGCGGTCGTCTTGGATGACGCAGAGACCTGATCGACACAATTTTCAAAGGGGACCACCCAAGGACTATTTCGGCCAAGTTTGGTTTCAATTGGCCCAGTGGTTTCAGAGGAGAAGATCTTTGAATGAAAAGTTTACGGACGGACGGACGGACGGACGACGGACGCAAAGTGATGGCAAAAGCTCCCCCTGGCATAGCCAGGTGAGCTAAAACTAGAGGCTCAGAGACTGAGCCTGTATCGCTCACCTGACAAAACGCTTCTATGCCATGCATGGCCAAAAATGATCATGTTTTTTACCAATGGGGTAGGGTGTTTAGGTATGTTCTCTGTAAGCATCCGTGTGTTTTGTTTGATCCTATTGAAATAAGTAATTTTTGCAAAGGACCTTCTATACATTTAGTATAATTTACTTTAATTGTTTTTAGAGAAGATGATGAAAAGGATGGTTTTCTCGTACTGGGCTCCAATATTAAACTATGTTCTGCACTTGAGGCAATGTTTTTGTCGGATTGAAATGAAATGTGCAATTTTTGTAAAGTACCTTCAGTCATCATTCCTGTAAAGTTAGGTTGAATTTGCTTCAGTGGTTTCAGAAGAGTAGATGAAAATGTGATTTTCCCATAGGGTCCAATGATAAACTATGTTCCGTGCTAGCAGCCATGTTTTCTAACGGATTGTAACGAAATGAGCAATCTTTGTTAAGGACCTTCTATTTATCCTTCCTGTAAAGTTTGGTTGGTTTCAAAGGAAAAGATGAATGTTAAACCTAAGTGCCACACTGGCGGCCATGTTTTTATTGGATCAGAACGAAATGAGCAATCGTTGTAAAGGACCTTCCATTCATTATTCCTGTAAAGTTTGGTTGAATTTACTTCNTTTCATGCCCAATACATTCTATAGCGCAATTAAACGTACCCCTACCCCAATGAAATATTGACGAAAAAACTGATATTTTCATTGAAATTGCGTAAGTTTGATGGTTTAGAGAACCCGAAGTGCATCTCAATTCCCGATTCTGAAAATTGTTTTTGGCTTTTCAATCTAATTTCATTATTATAAAATAGGTTAAGACAATGTTAACATATTTTAGATGACCAAAATTTTATTTTCAAATATACCAAATACAGAGACCATTGAATAATTTCGTTTTTGAATAAGTTTTTTCTTTCTTTTGCCTAATATTATTTTTTAGTAAACAAATATCATTTAAAATAGGTATCAAATGAAAGCTTATTATATTTGCTTTACAACCATAACAAATAATGGCCGTTTTTAGGTAATATATACATCATATATCAATAAAACTTACCCCTACCCTAACAAATTTACTCCAAAATTGTCAATTTTTTTACTATTTTCGCATAAAAATAACCAGAAGACGCAAAATGTGTGATGTATAGGACAATGTTGCATAAATCATATTATGAGTTTATATTTTAACAGCCATTTGTTGACTTAAGCTCAATATTTTGCCCGAAATTGGTGGAAAATGGGAATTTTCAACATTTCAGAATTGTCCAAAGTCCACTGCTATATCGTTATATATGCCAAATCTGGAGGATATTTCTGCAACTATGCTAATTAATTGTACCAACCGACACATCTGATGTCTTAAAACATTGCCAGGAGAAACAAGGAGTGTTCAATGTGACTCTGATTACAGAAAATCTTACCCCTACCCCAACAAATTTTCCCTGAAATTGTCAATTTTTTGTCTATGTTCACATAAAAATAACCAGAACACGCTAAATATGTGTTGTATAAGACAATAATGCATGAATTACATCAGAATGTGGTATTTCAGTAGCCATTAGTCGACTAAAACTCAATATTTCACCAAAAATTGATGAAAAATGGGAATTTTCAACATTTCAGATTTGTTCGTATTTCATCGTTAAATCGCAAAATATGTCAAATGTGTAGAATATATCTGCAGATATGCCATTTAAGTGCCCTAAGCAATACAAAAATTGTCTTAAAACATTGTTTAGAAAAACAAGGAGTGTTATATGTGACTCTAAATACCGAAAATCTTACCCCTACCCCAACAAATTTTCCCTGAAATTGGTGATTTTTGGTCTATGTTTGCATAAGAATAACCAGAACATGCAAAATGTGTGTTGTATATGACAATGATGCGTGAATTACTTCATGATTTGGTATTTTAACAGCCATTAGTCGACTACAACTCATTATTTCTCCCCAAATTCATGAAAAATGGGAATTTTCAACATTTCAGAATTGTCCAAAGTTCACTGCTATATCGTTATATATGCTAAATCTGGAGGATATATTTGCAACTATGTCAATTAATTGTACCAAGCGACATATTTGGTGTCTTAAAACATTGCCAGGAAAAACAAGGAGTGTTAAATGTGACTCTGATTACAGAAAATTTTACCCCTACCCCAACAAATTTTCCCTGAAATTTTTGTTTTTCGGTCTATGTTGAACTTCATAATTTCCCATTTTTCATTCAATTTTGGACAGAAGAGTCGAAAAGAGACCTTTTGAAAAAAGTTTTAATGTACTTAAATGATCTTCTGCATGTCAGTTTTAGTGAAATACACACCAGAATTCCCATTAAACATTATCTTTTTATCATTTAGAGCCTGAATATTTCAAATTTTCTCTAAATTTGTAGGGGGAGGGTGACATTTATGAACCTATTATACGTCTGAAACTAAACTTTTTGCATACAATTTGTTGCTAACATATCATAAATTATTACTGCATCGGCAATTATTAAATATATATTCAGATTTTAACGACCCATAAGTCAAAAAGTCGAAAATGTGAAAAATCTAAAATTCCGAAAAATTCCATTTTTCAAAAATTTTATACCAAAAATCAAAATTTTATGGACTTTAATGGTTTTATTTTCTAACATTGTATCACAACTGATAAGTTAGGCATAAAAACTAGATCAAATGACGATGGTTGTTTATCTGAAAGGAATTGACAGCCTAAAATCGAGATTTTCGCAATTTTTTGCAGGGGTAGGGGTAGATTTTTTGTATCCCTTGATCATAAAATGGGCGTAAAGTACCCAAACTTGTGTTCATTGTAAAGCATATTTAATTAGCTTTAATTTGATACCAAATTTCAGTACATATTACTTATCTGCAAAAAGTTATGGAGCTTAAAAGATGAAACTTATGTTAAAACGAAAATACAATAATTTTTCGGGTGTACTATAAAAGTGGCCCTATACTGTCTATGCGTGCAGGTTATGTTCGTGTTAACATGTTTTATTTTGAAGAGGGGACATAGGAGGACTGAAAAAAAAACCGGTCTGGTTCGGAAGTGGGAGGGGGGGTGCACGGAAAGTGTTTCCAGCCCACGGACTACATGTTTGTACCATAGCGTATTAGCGCCACACAATTTTTTTTATTGTTTTGCTTTTCAGAACAAAGTTTTGCGTTATAAAGTTTGGCGTTATATCGCAAAGGTTTTCGTTAAAGCACAAAGCTACGGTTTGGTTGAAAGGTTTGCATTGTAGCGAATTTTGCATTATTTCGCAAAGGTTTGCGTTATAACGCAGAGCTTGTGTTATTTCGCAAAGTTTCATCTGTTATTAGCGTGAGCAGTATCAGAGGATATTAAAATGTAAAAATCGACACATTGACAGACACCTTGTGATAAAAAAAAGTTCACATGCGCTTTGGCCAGGTAAGCTTAAATATTTTTCCATCAACAATAAAGCAGTTTGACAGAGAAAAACAAATGTTTCAAATCGACCAAATAGAAGCAAAAATTCCCATGGAGACTATGTTGGTATTTTCTGCAAATGATTTTTTATAGAACCTTCTTTTAATGTTTCATGTAAAGTAAGATTTCATTTGGCTTCTCAATTTGTATTTTTTAATTCAAATTAGTCAATTAAAACCATACGACAGTCATGTTTTTTGTCAGATCAGACCGAATAATATATTTTATGAATTACATTCCATATAAGCTCTCTATGAAACTTTTTTCATTTGGTGCTGGAGTATGATCGACAAAATTGGAGCAAATCAGCCAATTAGAAACAAGAAAAGCCTATGGTGGCCATGTCTAAAAACAGCTATGAAATCCAGAGATCCCAGTATATTTGAAGATCCCCTTGTAGTAAGAACTCTGTCCAACCTCCATGAAAATTACGTCATTGTCCCTGCAGACAAAGCTTCTAACAACATACTGTTCGACTGCCTTGTGAAGGAGATGGGCATCGACAGTTCCTCTGAAAACTCTACTTATACCCATACTACAACACTTCAGTGTTAGCATCATTTGGCATAAAAGCTAATGATGAAAACAATCAACTCCCTTACATCTACTCGGTACCTAAACTTCATAAGAATCCATACAAACAGAGATTTATTGCCGGGTCTTCCAGATGCACCACTAAACCTTTCACAGCTCCTCACTACTTTGTTGACTGCAGTCAGAGATGGCCTGAAAAATTACTGTAATAAAGCTTACTCCACAAGCGGTTTGAATCAAATGTGGATTCTTAAAAATTTAAAAGATCTCCTTGAACAGCTATCCTCAACCAGTGTTACCCATTGCCATAGCATTCAAACTTTTGACTTTTCTACACTTTATACGACCCTGCCACACAATAAACTGAAAACGGTAATTGCAGATTTAATACATCAATGTTTCTGCACAAAAAATGGAGAACGCAGATACACCTATTTAGTTAAAGGGAAAGACAAGACATATTTTGTAAAGAACCACACTGATTCAAACAAGAAGAACACTGAGACTGACGTAATCAAAATGTTAGAATTTTTGATCGACAATATTTTTGTCGAATTCGAAGGTCGTGTTTTCCAACAGACAATGGGCATTCCTATGGGAATAAACTGTGCGCCGCTTTTAGCTGATCCTTTCCTTTACTCGTACGAGGCCAAGTTTTTACGAGGGTTAATCAAAGAAAACAAAAACATTTAGACCAGTCATTTAATTTCAGCTTCCGCTACATAGACGATGTACTTTCTCTTATTAATCCTAAATTTAAGGAGTATTTACATCAGGTCTATCCAAATGAGCTTGAAATTAAAGAAACAACTGAAACAACTACTTCAGCTTTGTACCTAGATCTTTTATTGTATATTGACGAAGATGGACTTTTGAAATCTAAGCTATATGACAAGCGTGATGATTTTAATTTCCCAATTGTGAACTTTCCCTTTCTTAGCAGCAATATACCTACCTCTCCAGCTTATGGAGTGTACATTTCACAGTTGATTCGTTACTGTCGAGCGTGTAGTTTGTACAGTGATTCTTTGAACAGAGCAAAAACACTGTCCCAAAAGCTGTTTAGTCGGGGATTTGTTCAACCTATGTTAATTTCATCCCTAAAAAATTCTATGGCCGTCACCATAACCCCATTGAACGATATGACGTGTAAGTATCCCAAATGAAAGTGGACATTTTCAGCTAGATTCACGTCTTCCCGGATTTGACTATCGACTTTGACATTTTCCCGGATTGATTCACTCACAGTGTGACGGGTGCTGTTAACAGAGCAGGACATGTTTACCCTTCCGGACCACCTGATGTCACTCTCAGTTTCAATGGAGTTTACACTGTGAATGCCTTTGTTTTGAATGTTGTAATTTCTGTTTCTGTGCTTTGTATCTGTCTAATGTCATTGTTTTTTTTGTGTCTAACGTCATTGTTTTCTGTGTTCTCGTTTTGGTCCTGTCTTTGGACTTCGATTTTTGTAAATTTCACTCCTTTGTGCCTTCGGTATTCTACTGCCGTTGTTCATAGATCCACAGAAATTTCATGACAAGTTCTTTTCCTTTTTGTCAAGCTGTTTCAAGGATAAAAAGGATT